>JAUUDW010574493.1:0-11945 GCA_032361385.1 Panulirus guttatus | reverse complement strand
TTTTGGATATTTACATATGAAGATATGAGAAGGTTGTAAAAACAACTTGTAATGGAGACAACATATGGATTTAGTGACTACAGTCTTTTAAGATCGTTAGATTGACAAATGTTGTTCAAATAGTAGAGAGGTTCTATTTTGGGTGTTTACTGAAGAAGCTCTGAGGAGTTATTAAAGATGATAATTTAAGTCGATCGAAATATATGTGTACTTTTAATTATGAAATTAAAGGGAAATTTCTCAAAAAACACTCATGAGGATCTGAATATGATCATTTGAGACCCATACGGAGACAAAATATGAAGTTAGTCTTTTAAATTTGTTATAACGACTATAAATGTTGAAATAGTCAAGAAGGTTTATTTTTGTCATTTGGTATCATTTTGGTCGTTTACTGATAAAGCCTTGAGGAATTAGTAAAAACGATCATTTATGTTGGTTATTACGATCTAACTCGCATGTAATGGAGACAATATATGAAGTTAGTTATCGTACCCTTTAGTTCGTTATAAATACAAGAGTTGTTGAAATAGTCGAGATGGTTATAGTGGAGTCCTTTGGTGTGATCTTTTTTATGCTTACCGAAAACACTCTAACAAATAAGTCGGTTTTATGATCTAACACTCTTGTAATGGAGAAAAAAATATGATGAAGCTCTGAGAAGTTATTGCGATATAACAGATTTGTAATGGAGACAACATATAAAGTTAATTGCATTCTATTTTGTTGGAATAGTCGAGGAGGGTATATATATGTCATTTGGTGTGATTTTCGATGTTTACCGAAGATACTCAGCAAAATAAATGAAAACGATTATCTAAGTTGGTTGTGACGATCTAACACACTTGTAATGACGATATGAGAAATCATGAAAAGGGTCGAGGCATTTTCTTGAAAAATTAATGAATCCATTTTAAAGACAACTTGAGTGTATTGTAAAAGTTGAATATGATGTTTTGAGACTCTTATAGAGACAACATATGAATTTAGACACTAAAGTTGGTTATAAGAACTAAGATTGTAGGCATATTATAGAAGGTTCTCTAAAGGTCATTTATTGCGATTTTGGATATTTACATATGCAGATCTGCGAAGTTAGTAAAACAATTATTTATGTCGGTTATTACAACTTAACACACTTGAAATAGAAACAACATTTGAAGTTAGTCTTTACAGTCTGTTGTTAAGTTAGTCATAACGACTAAAGTTGTTGGAATAGTTGAAAAGGTACTATAGAGGTCAATTGGTGTGATATTGTATGTTTACTAGTGAAGTTCTCAGAAGTGAGTGAAATGATCATTTATGATGTTTATCACGATCTAACTCACATGTAATGAAGACAACATATGAAGGAAGTTATTGCAGTCTTTTTAATTTGTTCTAAAGACTAAATTTGTTGAAGTAGTTGAGAAGATTATATAGGGGTCATTTGGTTTGCTTTTTGATTCCCGAAGACACTCTGACAAATATATTGGTTATTACGATCTAAGACAAAAGTTGTTAGAATAGTCGTGTAGGTCATTTATTGTCGGAATTTGGATATGTAGTAATGAAACTCTTAGAAACATTGATCATTTATGTCAGATATTACGATATAACAAACTTGTAATGGAGACAACATTCTTTTAAGATGGTTATATCGACTAATGTTGTTGAAATATTCGAGAGGTTCTATTTTGGAAGCTCTGAGAAGTTATTAAAGACGTTAATTTACGTCGATGAAAGCATATTTGTGCTATAAATTATGAAATTAAAGAGAAATATCTCAAAAAACACTTGAGAGGAGACAAAATATGAAGTTAGTCATTGAAATGTCTTTGGTTTGTTATAAAGACTAAAGCTGTTGAAATAGTCGAGAAGGTTATATAGGGGTCATTTGGTGTGATTTTGATTGTTTAACGAAGACACTGAGACAAATATGTAAACACGATCATCTGAGTCGGTTATTACGATCTAACAAACTTGTAATGGAGACAACATATTAATCTAGTTATAGCAGTTTTTTTTATAAAGGCAAAAGTTTTTAGAATAGTCGAGGAGATTGATGTCGGATATTGTAATTCTAATTGAGACAGCATATGAAGTTCGTCATTAAAATTGTTGAAATAGTCGAGAGGTTCTATTTTGGATGTTTACTGAAGAAGCTCAGAGAAGTTGATAAAGACGATAATCTAAGTCGGTCGAAATTATGAAATTAACAAGAAATTCCTGAAAAAACACTTAAGAGGATCTGAAAAGTTGAATATGACGATTTGAGACAAAATATTAAGTTAGTCATTACAGTCTTTTAACTTTGTTGTTACGACTATAAATGTTGGAATGGTCAAGAAAGTTTTTTTTTATATGTCATTTAGTGTGATTTTAGTTGTTTAATGATTAAGCTTTGAGAAGTTAGTAAAAACGAACATTTATATTGGTTATTACGATCGAACTCACACGTAATGGAGTTAGTCATTATAGTCTAAGTTGTTAGAATAGTCGAGAGGTCATTTGGCGTGAACTGGATGTTTAGTGATGAAACTTTGAGAAGTTAGTTAAGGCTATCTAACACATGATTTGAGAAATCATGAAAAGGATCGATGCATGTGTTTTACATTACTTGAAAGAAAAATGTAAACATTTTGAAAAACCTCTTGAGAGGACCTATTTTGAATATGACGACTTAAGCCCTTTACAGAGACATCAAATTGTTTACTGATGTAGCTCTGATAAGTTGGTAAAAACGTCTATTTAATGGAGACAACGTATGAAGTTAGTCATCGCAGTCTGTTAAGCTCGTTAACGACTAAAGTTGTTGGAATAATCGAGAAGGTCCTATAGAGGACTTTTGGTTTGGTTTTGGATATTTACTAATGGAGTTCTAAGATAGTAAAAACGATCATTTATATTTATATCTAACAAATAACACACTCGTAACGGAGACACCATATGAAGTTTGTCATCGCAGTCTCTAAAGTTTTTACAAAGGCTAAAGTTGTTGGAATTGTCGAGGAGATTCTATGGAGGTCATTTTTTGTGTGATTTTTGATGTGTACTAATAAAGTATCTAGTAAAAAAGATCATTTATGTCGGATATTAGGATCCAACAAACTTTTAATGGAGACAACAAATGAAGTTAGTCATTACATTCTGTGAATTTTGTTACGACTAAAGTTGTTTGAAGACTCGAGAAGGTTCTAGAGAGGACATTTGGCGTGATTTTGGATGTATGCTAATAAAGGTCTGAGAGGTTGGTAAAAACGATCATTTATGTTAGTTATTACAATCTAACAAACGTAATGGAAACAACATATGAAGTTAGTCATTACAGTCTGTTAAGTTGGTTATAACGACTAAAGTTGTTGGAAGTGTCGAGAAGGTTTTATTGAAGACGTATGGTGTGGTTTTGAATGTTTATCGGTGACACTTTGAGACATAAGTAAAGATCATTTGTCAATTTTGACGATCTAACACACTTGCAATGACGATTTAAAAAATCATGCAAAAGTCTGATGCATGTGTTTCATATTACTTAAATAATTAATGAAAATGATATTAAAAACAACTTGAGAGGACCTAAAAAGTTGCATATGTCGATTTGAGACCCATATAGACAAAACATATAAAGTCAGTTATTATAATCTTTTAAGGTGGTTATAATTCTAATTATTGAAACAGTAGAGAAGGTGTGATTTTGTGTTTTTACTGATGAAGATCTGACAAGTTAGTAGAAATGATCATAATGTTGGTTATTACGATGTAACACTCATGCAGTGGAGACAACATATGACGTTAGTCATTACTGTCTGTTAAGTTAGTTGTAACGATTAAAGTTGTTGGAATGGTGGAGAAGGTTCTCTAAATGTCATTTTGAACTTGTACTGATGAAGCTCTGAGAAGTTATTAAAAATGATCATTTCTGTTTGTAACTACAATGTAGCACAATTTGCAGTGGAGACGACATATGATGCTAGTCATTACAGTCAAGTTGGTTATAACGACTAAAGTTGTTGGAATAGTCGAGAAGATTCTATAGAGATCATTTAGTGTGATTTTCGTTGTTTACTGGTTATTACGATCTAACACAATTGTAATGAAGACAACATATGAAATTAGTCATAACAGTAAAGTTGTTGGAATAGTCAAGGATCTAGGTATGATTTTGGAAGTTTTTGATGAAGCTTTTAGAAGTTACTTAAGTCGTTCATGATTTCAGAAATCATGAAAGGGTCTATGCATTTGTTTGATATTACATAAAAAAGTAATAAAAATTATCTGAAAAACCTCTTGAGAGGATCTAAGAAGTTGAGTATGACGATTTGAGACCCTTGCGGAGACAGCATATGAAGTTAACCATTAAAATCTGTTCAGTTGCTTATAACGCTAAAATCCTTGAAATATTTGAGTATGTTTTATACAGGTCAGTTGGTGTAATGTTGGATGTTTACTGACGAAGCTCTGCTAAGTCAGTAAAAACGTCCATATAATGAAAACAACATAAGAAGTATGTCATAGCAGTCTGTTAAGTTGGTTATAACAACTGTAGTCAAAAAGGTTCTATAGAGGACATTTGGTGTGATTTTGTATGTTTACCGGCGAAACTCTGACATAAGTAAATAAGATCATTGAAGTCGGTTTTAATGATCTAACACACGCAATGACGATTTGAAAAAGGTCGAAGCATGTTTTCATATTGCTTCAAAATTAATGAAAACGATTTTAAAAACAACTTGAAAAGATCTAAAATGTTGAATATGTCGATTTGAGATCTTTATAGATACAACATATAAAGTCAATTATTAAAATCTTTTAAGGTGTTTATAATGTGTGATTTTTGGGCTTTTACTGATGAAGCTCTAAGAAAGTAAAAATGATCATTTGTATTCGTTATTACGATGTAACATTATTGTAATGCAGACAACCTATGAAGTTAGTCATTACAGTCTGTTAAATTGGTTATTTATGATTCAGCTCGTATAATAGTCATGATTTTGTATGTTTACCGGACACTGAGAAATAAGTAAACACGGTCATCTGAGTTGGTTGTTATGATCTAACGCACTTGTAATGACGATCTGATAAATCATGAAAAGGGTCAAAGCATGTGTTTAATATTAATTGAAAAATTAGTTAAACCGATCTTAAAAAGAACTTGAGAAGATCTGAAAAGTTGAATATGATGTGCTGAGATCCTTATAGAGACAACAGTCTTTTAAATTTGTTATAACTACTAAAATTGTTGGAATATTCGATATTGTTCTAGAAAGGTCATTTTGGATGTTTACTGATTAAGCTCTAAGGAGTTAGTAAAATCGATCATCTTTTAAATTTGTTATAACTACTAAAATTGTTGGAATATTCGATATTGTTCTAGAAAGGTCATTTTAGATGTTTACTGATTAAGCTCTAAGGAGTTAGTAAAATCGATCATTTACGTTCGTTATTACTAACACACTTGTAATGGAGACAACATATGAAGTTTGTAAGTACAGTCTGTTAAGTTAGTTATAATGACTGCAGTTGTTGGAATGGTCGAGACGGTCATTTGTTGTGATTTTGTATGTTTGCTAATGAAGTTCTGAGAAGTGAGGAAAAACGATAATTTGTTAGTTATTTCGATCTATGGTCAAGAAGGTTTTATGGTGGTCATTTGGTGTGATTTTGCACGTTTACTACTGAAGTTCTGAGAGGTGAGTGAATACGATCATTTATGTTGGTTATTACCATTTGTAATGGAGACAGCAGATGAAGTTAGTCATTGCAGTCTGTTGTTTGTTATAAAGAGAAAAGTTGGAATTATCTAGGAGGTTCTATGGAAGTCTCTTTTCTATGATTTTGGATGTGTACTAGTGAAGCTCTGAGGAGTTGGTAAAAACGATCATTTATGTTAGTTATTACAATATAACAAACTTGTAATGGACAACATATTACTTTAGTCATTACAGCGTGTTAAGTTGGTTATAACGGCTAAATTTGTTGGAATAGTCGAGGTTTTGTAAATGACATTTGGTGTGTTTTGAACATTTACTGATGAAGCTCTGAGAAGTTATTAAAAATGATAATTTCTGTAATTACGATGTAGCACACTTGTAATGGAGACAACATATGAAGTTGGTCATTACAGTCATTAAGTTGTTTTTAACGACTAAACTTTTTGAATTAGTCGATAAGGTTCTATAGAGGTCATTTAGTGTGATTTTGGTCACTTTCTTATGAAGCTCTAAGAAGTTAGTACAAATAATCATTTATGTTGTTTATTCTGATCTAACACACCTGGTTATACGACTAAAGTTGTTGAAATAGTTGAAAAGGTTCTCTAGAGGTCATTTGGCCTGATTTTAGGCTTTTAACAATGAAACTAAGAATTTAGAAAGAATGATCATTTCTGTTCATTTGTTGTGATTTTGGGTTTTTACTAATGAAGCTCTGAGAAGTTAGTAGGAATGATCATTTCTGATCGATATCACGATATAACAAATTCGTAATGGAATCATCATATGAATTTATCATTGCATTTTGTTAAGTTGGAATTGTCAAGAAGGGTATATAGAGGTCATTTGGTGTGATTTTGGATGGTAACCGAAGATACGCTGCGAAATAAGTAAACATGATTATCTTAATTGGTTGTGACGATCTAACACACTTGAATTGACGATATGAGATATTATGAAAAGGGTAGAGGTATTTGCTTAACATTTCTTTGAAAATGAATGAAACTGATCTTAAAAACAACTTGTGAGTATTTGAAAAGTTGAATATGATGTTTTGACACCCTTATACAGACAACATATGAATTTAGTCACACGTTGGTTATAAGAGCTAAAATTGTTGGAATATTCTAGAAGGTTCTCTAAAGGTCATTTAATGCGTTCTTGGATGTTTACAAATAAAGATGTGAGAAGTTAGTAAAAACGATCATTTATGTTGGTTAATACGATTTAACACACTTGTAATAGACACATTTGAAGTTAATCATTAGAGTCTGCTGTTAGTTATAACGACTGACATTGTGAAATAGTTGAAAAGGTTCTATAGAGGTCATTTGGTGTGATTTTGTATGTTTACTAGTGAAGTTCTCAGAAGTGAGTAAAACCGATCATTTATGATGGTTATTGCGATCTAACTCACATATGAAGTTAGTTATTGCAGTCGAGACGGCTATGTAGGGGTCAATTGGTGTGATTTTTGATGTTTACTGAAGACACGATTATCTAAGTCGGTTATTACGATCTAACACACTAGTTATAGCAGTCTCCTATTTTTTTAAAGACAAAAGTTGTTAGAATAGTCGAGGAGATTGTATGTAGGTCATTTATTGTCGGAATTTGGACGTGTACTAATGAAGCTCTGAGAAGTTAGTAACAACGATCATTTATGTTGGATATTACGATATAACAAACTTGTAATGGAGACAACATATGAAGTTAGTCATGACAGTCTAAGATGGTTATATCGACAAAAATTGTTGAAATAGTCGGGAGGTTCTTATTTTGGATGTTTACTGAAGAGGCTCTGTGAAGTTAGTAAGGAAGATAACTTAAGTCGGTCGAAGCATATGTGTACAGTTGATTATGAAATTAATGAAAAATTTCTCAAAAAACATTTGACGGTATCTGTAATGTTGAAAATGACGATTTGAGACCCTTACAGAGACAAAATATGTTTTGTCATTACACTCTTTGTTATAACGAGTAGTCAAGAAGGTTTTCTATATGTCATGTGGTGTGAGTTTGGTCGTTTACTGATGAACCTTTGAGAAGGTAGTAAAAACGATCATTTATGTTGGTTATTACGATCGAACTCACATGTAGTGGAGATAAATTATGAAGTTAGTCATTATAGTCTGTTGAATTGGCTATGATGACTGAAGTTGTTAGAATAGTCGAGAAGGTTCCATGGAGGTCATTTGGTGTGAATTTGGATGTTTACTGATGAAGCTTTGAGAAGTTGGTTAAGGCGATCTAACACATGATTTGAGAAATCGATGCATGTGTTTAACATAACGAAAAAATAATGAAAACATTTTGAAAAACCTCTTGAGAAGACCTGAAATGTTGAATATGAATTAAGCCCCTTACAGACACAGCATATGAAGTTTGTCAATAAATAGATGTCTTTTGGTGTGATTTTGGAAATCTACTAATGAAGCCCTAATAAGTTTGTGAAAGCGTCTATTTAATGGTTTGTCATCGCAGTCTGATAAGCTGGTCTTAACGACTAAAGTGTTTGGAATAATCGAGAAGATCCTATAGAGGACATTTAGTGTGATTTAGGATACTTACTAATGGAGTACTGAGATATTAGTAAAAACGATCATTTTATGTAACTGAGAAAACATATTGTAGTCTCTTAAGTTTGTTGCAAAGACTAAAGTTGTTGGAATAGTCGAGGAGATTCCATGGATGTCATTTTCTGTGTGATTTTCGATGTACACTAATGAAGCCCTGAGAATCTACTAAAAAAGATCATTTATATCGGATCTAACAAACTTTTAATGGAGGCAACATTTGAAGTTAATCACTACAGTCTGTTAATTTGGTCATAACGACTAAAGTTGTTAAAAAAAGAGTCGAGAGGACATTTGGCGTGATTTTGGATGTATACTAATGAAGCTCTGAGAAGTTTGTAGAAACGATCATTTATTTTGGTTATTACGATCTAACAAACTTGTAATGGCGACAGCATATGAAGTTAGTCATTACAGTCTGTTAAGTTGGTTATAACGACTAAAGTTGTTGGAATAGTCGAGAAGGTTCTATTGAAGACATTTGGTGTGATTTTGAATGTTTACCGGCGACACTTTGAGACATAAGTAAACAAAATAATTGTCAGTTTTGACGATCTAACACACTTGCAATGACGATTTGAAAAATCATGAAAAAGTTTGATGCATGTGTTTCATATCAATTAAAGAAAATTATGAAAACGATATTAAAAAAACAACTTGAGAGAACCTAAAAACCATATAAAGTTAGTTAATATAATCTTTTATGACGACTAAAATTAATGAAATATTAGAGAAGGTTCTCTATAAGTCATTTGGTGTCATTTTGGGTTTTTACTGATGAAGATCTAACAAGTCAGTAAAAATGATCATTTCTGTTGGTTATTCCGAGGTAACACTCATATAATGGAGACAACATATGACGTTAGTCATTATTGTCTGTTAAGTTGGTTATAACGACTAAAGTTCTTGGAATAGTCGAGAAAGCTCACTAAGTGTCATTTTGAACTTTTACTGATGAAGTTCTGAGAAGCTTTCAATAATGATCATTTCTGTTTGTAATTACGATGTAGCACTCTTGCACTGGAGACAACATATGATGTTAGTCATTACTGTCAAGATGGTTATAACGACTAAAGTTGCTGGAATAGTCTATAAGATCCTATAGAGGTCATTTAGTGTGATTTTTGTCATTTACTGATGAAGCTCTGAGAAGTTAGTACAAATATTCATTTATGTTGGTTATTACGATCTAATATACAGTCTGTTAAGTTGGTCATGCGACTAAAGTTGTTGGAATAGGTTCTAGGTGTGATTCTGGAAGTTTACTGATGAAGCTTTTAGAAGTTACTTAAGACGATCACTTAAGTCGTTCATGATTTGAGAAATCATGAAAGGGTCTATGCATTTGTTTAAGAAGAAAATAATGGAAACTTCCTGAAAAACCACGAAAGGATCTGAGAAGTTGAATATGACGATTTGAGACCTTTGCGGAGACAGCACATGAAGTTAACCATTAAAATATGTTCAGTTGCTTATAACGATTAAAATCCTTGTTCTATAGAGGTCATTCGGTGTGATTTTGTATGTTGACCGGTGAAACTTTGACACAAGTAAATAAGATCACTGAAGTCAGTTTTGACGATCTAACACACGCAATGACGATTTGAGAAATCATGAAAAAAGTAGACGCATGCGTTACTTGAAAAATTAATGAAAACGATATTAAAAACAACTTGAGAGGATCTAAAATGTTGAATATGTCAATTTGAGACCTTTATAGATACAACATATGTATAAAGTTAGTTACTATAATCTTTTAAGGTGGTTATAAGGACTATAATCGTTAAATAATCGAGAAGGTTCTCTACAGGTCATTTGGTGTGATCTCCAGAGGTCATTTGGTGTGATTTTGGGCTTTTACTGATGAAGTTCTGAGAAAGTAAAAATGATCATTTGTATTCGTTATTACGATGTGATATATTTGTAATGCAGACAACATATGAAATTTGTCATTACAGCCTGTTAAGTTGGTTATAACGACTAAATTTGTTGGATTAGTCGAGATGGTTATATAGAGGTCATTTGGTGTGACTTTGCATGTTCACCGGACACTCTGAGAAATAAATAAACACGATCATTCAAGTTGATTGTGACGACCTAAAACACTTGTAATGACGATCTGATAAATCGTGAAAAGTGTCGAAACATGTGTTTAATATTAATAGAAAAATGAACTAAATTGACCTTAAAATGAACTTGAGAGGATCTGAAAAGCTGAATATTGAGATCCTTATAGAGACAACATATGAAATTAGTCACTAGAGTCTTTTAAGTTTGTTATAACAACTGAAATTGGGATATTCGATTAAGTTCTCGAAAGGTCATTTTGGATGTTTATTGATGAAGATCTGAGGAGTTAATAAAATTGATCATTTATGCTGGTTATTACTATCTAACTCTCTTGTAATGGAGACAACATATGAAGTTAGTAAGTACAGTCTGTTATGTTAGCTATAACGACTAAAGTTGTTGGAATAGTCGAGGTGATTTTGTATGTTTACAAATGAAGTTCTGAGAAGTGAGAAAAAACGATGATTTATGTTAAGTATTACGATGAATGGTCTAGAAGCTTTTATAGTGATCATTTGGTGTGGTTTTGTACGCTTACTATTTAAGTTTTGAGAAGTGAGTGGTTATTACATTTGTAATGGAGACAGCATATGAAGTTAGTCACTGCAGTCTGTTGTTTGTTATAAAGAGAAAAGTTGTTGCACTTATCTAGGAGGTCATTTTTCTGTGATTTTGGATGTGTACTAGTGAAGCTCTTTGTTAAAAACGATCATTTATTTCAGTTAATGGACAACGTATTCCGTTAGTCATTACAGTGGGTTAAATTGTTCCCGTTTAAGGGCAGTCCACACTCTGCATTTCCTTAACTCTTCTTTATATATATGTATATATACTATATTCCTATTTCAATACTTACTGTCGATATACGTGGTCAATGTTCTCCATATCCTTGTGAACGTGGACACTCTGTTTACCGTCTCATTACCAGATTCTGCCTTTAAGTGTTTTTATCGGCAGTGGTAAGGTACCTCCGCAGGAGGTATTGCTGAAGCCCTTTGGTTGTGCTGCAATTAGGAGAGAACTCGTTGTCAAGATTTAGCGGGTGAGCCACAGCAGTGAGCAGGCGTTGCCGAGGACTAATTATGATATTCCTGCTGCTCCTGCAGGGGGGACTAGGCGCGTCCAAAGTCATGATATGGCTCAAGGGGAGTTCAGGCGCTTAAGGTGTCCACAGAGAAAGATCGCAACCGACAGAATGACATGGCAGGATTGCACCGGCTTATATGATCAACGGACACTGACCCTAATACGTGCACAGTGCTCGCAAATCATCGCGGTTTCTCTCACAAACCATTTGGGATACAACCCTAAAATTGTAAAGACCAGTGTCCGTAACTTCATTTCAGTACAGTTCTACCTCAGAAGGTCTTCCTTTCCAAATGGCACATATTTCTTCCTGTTGATGTTTCGAATTCACTGTACTCTGCTCTGCTGTATAGAGTTGTTCTGTGATTCTTATGGTGTTGTTCTTCTCTCCTTTCTTCATTCCATCTCTCATTTTCTAGAACTTTTATGTTAGCTCTTTCACAGTTCCGAAATTTCCATTTCTATATAAGAGTTATCCGTTTTTATTATTTTGTTCTAAGAATGGTCGTTTTAATTATACCTT
>JAUUDW010574161.1:0-11948 GCA_032361385.1 Panulirus guttatus | reverse complement strand
TTCTCGTGCTATCGTAGGGACCTGGGTCACGTCTCCGTCTCCCTCCTAACCATCTCAACAGTCTAGCAAATCTGCCTCATCTCCGGCGCCTCGGAATGCCAAGCAGCATTCTAACCCCAGCCAAGAAATTACAAGATTTGTCCTCACTTGCCCGAGGCGTCTGTGGCCCGAGACCTTAACACAGTTTCGACGCGGTGCATACAAAGATGCTATGCTGGAGTACTGTGATGCTGGGCCGTGTTGTACCCTTGGTGAGTGGGTGCGGTAAGCTCTGTTGGAGTTTTGTGATCTGGGGGCAGGGTGCAGCCATCATGAGTGGCTGTGGTATGCTGTGTTGGAGTACCGTGATAAAAGGCTGTGTTATGCCTCCGGTGGATGGCTATGATATGCTGTAGTAGAGGGCTTTGATGTTCAGCTGTTTTGCATCCAGTGGCTCATGGATATCAAATATTCAAAAAATTCTGCTTAATTTATTTGGGAACTAATCTGTTTCGTAATAACTGAGTCAACTTGTCAGCAGTAGTATACTGTCTTCGAGTTGTATAATTGTATACTAAGTAGTGCTAAGGTATTGTGATTCTGCAACGATCACAATTATCGGAAAGGTGGAATGTACTATATTTGTACAAAACATCTTTTGTTATCCTGCAATTAGCTACACCATTCACAATCATCTGGTCACAAGGATAACAGGGACGAAGGTCTGGATAGACTGTGCCTTGACACAAGTCAGGTTAAAGGACCATCTCTGCCCAGCTGAAGATTAAGGCAAAGTAATGGACCATGAAAGAGCACAGAAACCTCACGAGTTGTGTTGCTTCATTTGTCGCCAGTGATAATGTGTCTAGTGGCCGTATTCCCACAAACTTCAGTTTTCTGCTCGAGCAGAAAATGGTTTAAACTCCTCATCACATGTCATCTAAGGTTAAAAGTCATTAAAACGCGTCTCGGGTTACCCGCTGTGTCAAAGAGCGTTTTACTAGTAACAGGTCACCCCACAGGTAGAGGCAAATGATCACACAAACGTAACAGTAGCGGTTGTGGGAAATAGAGATGAATTATTCTCAATGGCTGGATATACGAACCCATGAGGTCTGAGGCTGAAATAATGGGGCCGAGTTTGCTGATGACTCTGGGTGTTGTGACTGGAGCGTAGGACAGAGAAGAACAAGAAATGGAAAAGGTTATAGAAAAATACAAACCGTATGAGAGGAATAGAAGGGCAAGAAGCCAGAGGAGGACACAGCCAAGGGTAAAGGAAAAGACAAGGAGAAAATTTAGTGAAGATGATAAAGACATAAACACTCGAGAAGAAGACAATAGAACGAAGGAAGAAGGAGAGGAGTTAAAGGGGAAGTGTAGGCCGCCCGGGTTGTGCCTGGAGGAGAGGCAGCCGAGGGTGAAGGAGCTGACGAGGACGGAAATAACACTTTGCATCTCAAGTGGAAGGTCGAGGCCCCGTGTGGGGTGAGGGGCAGACGGGCCGTACACGGCCGAACCTGGCCACACTGGAACCTAATAACCCCGGCTCACCCTGATGGTGGCCACATCAGAACCTGTGTCCCTGGGCCAAGCTAGAAACTACCTCCCTGCGCCAGCCAGGCAGTGACTACAGCAGAACTCAGGTCGCCTGCAAGACACCCACCTGCATCCCCGGGTCACCCTTATGGTACCCTCCTGTACCAAAATATACGTACAACACTGACTACCGACATGTAAACAAGTCAAATAATACAAATAATACCAGAGCAATCATGTAACAAACTTTTTTGAAAACTATTATCCAATTGCAGGAAAAAAAATCCCCACTTTATTCTAGTAATGAATATCATGCGGTTTAGTGTAAAAAATATCTAATAAAAGAAACTCTATTCCTAAATTTTTCTCCACACCAGATACCTGGTTAAATATCCAAACTCCCACGTGCGCTAATTTCATGTCATGTTAGCCGATAAATTTTACGGCACATCAATCAGTGAAATGAATCATCGAATGTGAATTTTTCGCGTGCTTACGTTATTTGGTCGTTAAAAGCTTTGCCAAATAATATATGAATAATTAACCTCACTTCGTAATCCTAAGCGCTGCCTAAAATATCAAACGAGTTCTTTTTTTTCCAGCTAATTTTAGTGTCAATAACTATTAAGTAATTTGCTGATGAGTTTATTTTCTGTCGCCATGATGACCGTTTTTAGAGACAAAAGTGATTATAGCAAAACAGAATTTTGGGATATGGATCTAGTGATGTACATTGCCGATGAGAGACACGTGTGTGAAGGCATCGAGTCCTGTGTGTTGTAAACGATCATGTGAGGTGTCTTCACTAATTTGTGTTGGCACATCTTTTGTACTGGTGCGACATGCCTACAGACCCACCAAAGAGTAGAGACCTGGACTCTCCACCAACAGCTGCCCACCAACACTGACTCGGTCCTCACTAAGCACCAATATGCTTAGCTTCTGTAATAATATCTTCCTCTTGATAGTACAGAGCCTCGCATGCATCAGCTCTAACTAAACAAGAGTTAAGGATGACAAGAGTAACATGTCTTAGTTATGAAGCATCTTGGTCACTCAAGGTTCTTAAGAATCAGAGTCATTTCAAACTTATTACAGTTTTTCTTTAGGATGACAGGACTTACATTCTATATAGCGACCTTTTGACAGTGCAGATAATCAACCAATACCTGGCTCTTATTACTGATATATCAAAAAATCTATAACTATCATATGATTTATGAAATTCATATCATTCGTTAATGATTTAGAATTTATCGTGGCAACAGCTTTTCCTACTGTTTCAGAGATTTATTCCGACAATAACAGTTCCAGCTTTCAATTTAGTAGTAACAGTTTGTGATATTTACAACCTTTCCTGTGATTAGAATGTCCCTTTACGTTTTTCAATATTTTTGCGAAATGATCACCATGTATAAAGTAAATGTGACAAACTTACAAAAACATTCATAGTGTGGTGTTCTATCCTGCTACAGGATGAGAGAGCTTAGTGAGGGTGGCCTGCAGTTTTAAGTGTGGGAGTGGAGGCTAGAGGAATGTGTGTGAGTGAGTGTGGAGGTAAAAATGGATGCGAAGGCTTGGAGGTCATAGGAGTGTATGTTAGGTGTGGAGACTGGAGGGGAGTTAGAAGATTGTCTGTGGGGATGTAGGGGCAGAGAGGTCACAGGAATTTACCTGTAGATGTGGGAACCTGGAGGTCAAAGGAAAATAAAGCAAAGGGGGAGCGTGTTGGTGGAAAGATTGAAAGAGTTGTGGAGCAAAACAGCAAATTCCTTATGAAAAAAAAAATAACTTTGATCTAATACATTTGACTAATTACAAGTATCATGGTTGTCGCATCCAGCTTCTTTCTCTCTCATAGAATATAGAAGTTGAAACTAAAAACATATTGAACTTTCCTTCATGAATTATCAACAGTGACTTGTGAACCGGTTGATCATATAATGCCTCTAGTAATATAATGGAACGAGCTGAGTGATGCGTTATGATGTAATTAATCATTACCTGGTACGTCATCATGCCAGGATATAAGTTCTTCCATAGTAAACGTAGGATGTAGTACAAGAAAGACGTAGTATAAATACGACGCAGTAAGTGAGACATATATTAATGTTTCTCTTAATGCGTTAAGGCAAGTCTGGTAATGGAGTGGCAGCTCAAAGTACCTAGTTAGTAGTTTTGCTAATTCCCACTGCCTCAGCTGCGTAGTATACACATGTGAAGCAAGTCAAGAATAGGCAGATGCGTGACTCGGTGGACTACGGGAAAGCAAGGGACTGGTTGATGAGTGGAAGCGAAGACATGTGGTGGTGACAGAACCAGAGGGACACAGATTACGCCAAGCTCAGAGTACCAAGGCATCATCTCAGGCTACAGGCAACAGTGTGTTCACAATCCCTTGCATGACATTAGCAGGCAGCACGTTGGTGTAGACAACCGTGAGTGGTTTCAACACTAGCCCGAAGTTTTGTGAGGCTGCTTTCCCATTAGACAACCTCTCCTCGAATAATCACGGAAAGGTATGAGGAGAGACGTAGTGGTCTCCGGTGAGCATAAGTAAAAGGAGACTTGTTGATTTTTAGACGACTGCTCTCTGTAAGGAGACAGAGTGTGGACTCCTGTGAGCAAATAGCGACGTGTGTAGACCATGTGAAGTATCCAGTGGAAATCTTTAAGCTTTGTATTGAACCAAGGACGGACTACATTGTTTGTGAAGCCCAAAGTTTCAGCGTCACAAAGTCACGATGTTAACTTAGATCGCAGCATTTGGCTGTATCGTCCCTTGGGGACAGTCCAGAGCAAGTGAGACAGTTAAGTGTCGTGTCGGCCTGAATTACTGATTAGCCGAATTTTTTGTCAAATTGAACAACCCGGAACTGTTGGGCAGATATTTTAATTTGCATATGGGATTAATGATAAGATTTATCTAGTTTATCAGTGGAATGAAATTTCCTTTTTATCATAAGTTTCCTCGTCTTGTACATATTTATTTTTGGCTCCGTGTACGTTTGCCAAATCCCTTCACACCGGGCAAAGCAGGGCATTGGATGATGAACCCAGAACACTCAAACTTTGATGTGACATTAGTGGCAGGAGAAGCTATTAAGAGCTTCTCCTAATTGTAATGGTTCTACTGGGAAAACTAATTAACTGTGACAAAAAACTAATGTTGTGCCATGGAATAATGACGGATAATGACTGTGATTTTCGATCCCCGAAAATTCGCTCACGCTAACTAATGAATCTCATTCTCTTACAGGCGGACATTTCATTAATGCCATACCTCGATCACTGTCCTCCAGACAATATTGCAAAAGGTTGGGGTGCTGCCCTCTGTGCTTCATGGACTCTGTGGATAATGTTACTTCTGTTTCCGACCCGCAGTCCCAGGCAAGAACTACACGCAAATAGAAATCCATAAGGCCTTATTTCCAGTGGTATTCGATGGTTCAACCCACGAGGTCGAAAACTGGCAATGTTCAGAGAACGATTCTACCTCGATGTCGAAACATGGCAGTGTTTAAGACCCACACCCACAATTCTAACAACGAACAGATAAAAGAACATCTCTCCCCACTCGACCTATCCATATTCATCTCATCATTATCAATTACCTGTTATGAGCAACGCTATATACGTTACATTCCAAGAAATTTAATTCAATGTGATGCGAAAGCTAATAAACGAACACCGAAAATGAAATTAATTATCCTTAATCTTCCATGAATACTCTTTGAAAAAGTTATTCCGATTAGTCATGAAACACTGCGAGCTTCGCATCCTGACTTCTGGTTGTCCAGTAGTCGTAAACTACACTGAACTAGAAAAAAAGAAGCGAGATATTAAAAGAATCAACTTAATCGCAAAGTAGTGTATGTAGTACATGACAAAACCAACTTCTTAAAGCACGAGAGCTTAATGAACAAAAAGGTAAATTCATGGTTTGGCAGAATATTAAGCATAGAGGAAATTAGTTTAGGCTGGGGATGTATGCAAAGTGGGTACTTCTAATTTATCTACTTGCATAACATAAGCAGCAATTAGCTAAATGGAGGGCACCTTATACTGCACACAAAGAGAGAAATAGAGAGAATTAAGGCGTCTTACAAGTACCCTAGACGAGATTTTGCCATTAGGCAGGGTTGCGAGGAGAGAGAGAGAGAGAGAGAGTAGGCGACACCCTGTTCACTCAGATCTGATAACTGGGAGGACACAAAGCTTAGCTGGTATTGGTGGCCACAAACAGGTGAAGGGTGTGTGAGAGTAGGGAGTCACTTTGGTTACCAGACAACAGTGACCGGCCTGAGGGTGGCGACCCGGCACCACTCAGGCTGCTTTAATAGCTTAGCCTACTTTCCATTGCCGTCTCTTAATTTGCTTATGGTAACACAGATCAAGGAACTGCATTAATTAGGATACATATAAAATATTTCTTGATATTCTATGATTAGTAGACGTAATTACCGCTGGTTAAGACTTGAAAACCTAACCATTGTTAAAAACACTTCTCTGGCTCATCCACCTGCTCTGTAAACGCCGTACCTTACCTGTTCACGACACCTGTCATGTCTAGTACATCATACTATAATGAAAGGTTTTCCTATCATCATCAAACTGGAGTAAGAAGGTGTGAAATAAGCGACCACAAACCTTTAAATAATGGGGAGTAAGTTGCAGTGTCGGCAGACTTTGGCAGGCGTTGCTTTAGTTTCCCGCCATTTCTTCATTTTCATATATTTCCAAATCCAGACATAAAACGTAATAAGATGTGGTATATGACATTTCAGGAACAGTGTTTGATTGATATTGTATCTCCCGAAATTTAGTGACCAATGTAATACGTATCGTGACGAATAAATATGAAAATACTAAACTGACGATCCGAGAGCACATGTATGCGGTGGTGCCAGATGTAAGCCCTCTGAACTCGTCGAATTTGCCTGTTTTTTAGTTACAGTCATGTGCAATAAAGCCAGACACAAACGATTACAGAAAATTACGTAAACTGGCAAATAATAATTATCTGCAAAATAATGAAAGTTGCCAGCTAACCGATATTGACAGTACGAGTCTATACACTTGGCACATTGCACATGAGACAAAGCACATAACCTTGTTGACTGAAAACACCTACATGCCCGCATTTACTTCAAACGTCACTCACCGTTTTATAAAACTTTATACTGAACTTTAATTTTCTTTGATAACGGTACACTTATTAAGCTAATTTTTACCTCTCTAGCTTCGGAAGTTATTCCATATTCAAACTGGCTGCTTATATTGCAAGCAATTTACAAATATAAATATATATGTGTTAAAATAAGAGGAGCAGTAGATTTCCCACGCTCCTCAGCGTTGCATTTACCAATGAGCAGCCTTAATTCAAACGTTTCTTGGCTCCAGCTATCAGAGCTCAGCGAACAGAGTATATCTGCGACAAGAATTTGCCTAAAGGCAGGGATAACGCGTAGCGCTCACCGCACGAATATCTAGAATGAAGAAGAACGAGTAGTGGGAGTTACGTGTTGTCAAGTGTTATAATAAGATGGAGGGGTTGGCTGTATGTTTGTGGTCTGAACGCCAGCAGCCCACGTGCGAGTGAGGCAGAAAGAAAAGACACCTTCCTGGGCCAAAGGAATGGAACATGACAGCCACTGAGGTGCTGCCTCTCAGTGCAGCCGTCACTAACCCTCCCGATACCCAGGCGGGCAGTACTGGTAATATACCTCCCTAGTCGCTGGCTGCCTACCAACTACTACCTACTTATGAGAGAGAGAGAGAGAGAGAGAGAGAGAGAGAGAGAGAGAGAGAGAGAGACTAGTTGTGGTCTATGAAGATACTATGCAGAATATACCGACACACAAACAGGCATTTAGACTGGTAAGTACACAGACTGACAGAAAAAAAGATAGATTGGTGGGACGAGGGAGATTCAGAAGGATAAAGTGAATCAGATAGGTTGGTGAACAGATATATATATGTGTGTGTGTATAGACAGACTGAGAGGCACATGGATAAACAGGCAGACAGCTGACGGAAGAATGAGAGATCATGATACCATTTTTCGTCTTTGGGGCGATCTAGAAATACAGGTGCAACTCTGAGGAACGCAAAGAACAGCGAAAGAAAAATATTATTTTTTTATATACGATCCAGTTCAGCTTTCCAGCAAAATCATCCGTTTTCATAGTTAATGATAGGGTTAAAAAATTCACGGCATGATATCATGATATTCTCCATAAATAACTAACAAATCTTTAAGTATAAACTCGTTTGCTCTTCTCTTTACGTCCGAGGTTAGCATGTTTAGACTTTAACATATCGGAAAGAAAGATGATAAAGTATATTGTGTTTTTGCTAGACTGGCTGAAATGAGACTCCGACCAGCATTAATAGTGGAATAAGTACATGTCCCAAGTTTTCTTTCTCTAACCTGTCAGCTGGTTTTCCACCAATCGGTACCCAGTGAACTGTTATTCCAGGTAATCTTTCTTCATCCGTTCTCTCCACATTTCCCAGCCATCTCAACTCTGCGTGTTCGGTTCTTGTCCTTTGTGGTGCTACACCTAAGCTCATTCTATTTTCCTCATCCCTTACTCTGTCCAGCTTTATGTTATCAAAGCGGACTCCTGCTGGTTTCATTTTTACCGCCACCAGTATTGTCATTGTGGTTAGGGTCCGTGTTTCAGCTCAGTAAGTTAGATATTGGCATGAATATTGTGATGTATGCGAATTTCTCGACTTTTGATTGGATTGCATTTTTCCTTCAGGAATAGGTTAACGTATGTAACTGTAGAATCTATTTCCTTATTCTTTCACTTCGATTCGAATCCCCTCCCATTGCTGATGATTTGATCCCAAGGTACTTGAATTTTGTTGTTTGCGGTCACAGATGCTGATGTAAGCCTATGTTCAAAAATTTTTCATCTCTTCCAGACACCATAAAATCTTGTCCATTTTCAGTTCCTCTGAAAAAGTGGAAGAAATCTGGGCAAACTGCAAGCTGTCATATTTTTTTCGTCAACATTTGCTGATATCTTCCTTGATTTATCTATATGTAATACAAGCATTTATCGAAATCATACTAGTTTTGTATGACGGAAACGCATTAGCCCATCATGAAACGGAATGGTAGATTTTCATTCCTCTTTTTCCACAGATTTGAACAAGTCGTCATTGTTGAGTGGCGAGGCTTCAAGAAGAGAAAGCATTAAAGTAAGTGGGCCAAGCATGCAGACATTACGACGTGTTCTCCTGTTATGGTCAGCAATAAGGAGTTAACGCCATCACTTTCTAGATTATCAAGAATTTAAACAGCACTCACGTGCTCAGAATATCATAAAACATCTATCCACATAAAAGTGCTCACTACATATATTCAATTGCATTTTACAATTGTGCAAGAAATACAATAACCATAATTTCCAGGTAATGGGACTGCAGCATGGAGACATATTGTATAAACTTTTCCCTCCGCTCTCTACGTTAGCAGGAAAACAGTGCAAACGAATTTTCCTCTTAGTTACGGCAAAACTTCACCGTGGACTTGCCAAGTGATACCATATGATCAACTCCGGCTATGTCAGTTCATCCTCGAATTTTTTTCTACTGTCGCCTCACTCTTTCCCCTAAGGTATAGCAGGGGACAATGGGTGTATTAATGCATCGGATTATATTACAAATTATAAGTGTACGATAAACATGGTTATGATGCTGAACTTGACTACAAAGCTGCACTTGGTTATACAATTGCTTTGGTTGATTCATTGGACATAAACGAATCACTGAAAGTGAGTGTATAAATGTACTCCACCGTATCTTACTGTGTAACTGGGCCAAGTTCATCAACGAAGTCCTTACTGACTGACTTCGGTATATCAGCTGATTCTAATTCAAAAGCGGACTGAATCATATCAAAGGCTCTAAACATTTCTGAGTTCATCTAAAGGTGAGACTATCACTGGAATAATGTAATACCGGAACTCATTATGTAGATGGGCATGAGTAACTTCGCAAGGCCAGACACATTTACTGGACTTGTAGATGAGCAAGCTTTATAGCTTTACTGTAGTTCCTGAAGCAGCAGGCCATCTGTACATTCGTAAAGATTACTCTAGTTCTCGCTTGCATTGTTCCGCCATTACGATAAACTACGTATCACTCGGCAAGCTACTGCGTTATATGATTACTATGTGACTACTAGTAACTCGAGGATGAGACGTTGCGATTATCGTTTCCATGTACCAGAAGGCTACGGAACCCTACACCTTCTAATGTCTTTTGTAATAAATATGGCTTTCCTCTTTTTAAAGGGCAGGGCTTTCGCTCTCTTCAAAACAAATTCTAATCACATTCTTCTGACTGTTCTAAGTATAATCCTTATCATGATTTAGTTAAGGCATAGCTTCGGTGAAGACGTTTCTCCGTGACTGAAACTTTCCACTTAAAACAGAAGTATCATTGGAGACTATCATATATTCTTTAAAGTGAGTGATATTCTGAGCTTTGGTGTGTTAGTCACTTGACTGGAATGTTTCAGTCACTGGACTGAAGTGAATCAATTTCTGGACTGGAGCATATTACTAAATTTGCGTGTATATCTGGCTTTTCTTCTCTTTTTCTTAAGACTTGTCTGTCTAGTTCAGCTTTTGTCTGGCATCATACCTGCATGTACTCAACCATGTCTATAGCAATGGAAATGTGCCATTTAACATGACTGTACGACTAGATCTAACCACACGACTAATCGAAGGGCACTGCTGAGTCTGCATGTTATACTATGCTTTAGTGTTAAGGTTTGATGTGACTATGTCCTCGGGCGTCACTGTATCACAGGACATCGATTTATCTCTGGATCTGAGATTCCTGCATTGCTGGAATGATGCGTACCACTAGATGTGAGCCCACAAAGGGGACCAGAGTCCCCCATTCCCCTCTCAATATATGTCCAGGAACTTCACTTGTACAGTGTCCCCCCAAGCGGGCAGCATGTCACACAGTTTATGCCAGTGGCTTGAGAATAATAAATGTGGACACCGCCAGACTGGGAACAGGATGGACGAGTCAGATTATTAGTTACCTTCACAATAACCTCCGAGATGAGTGTCAGATCCTTGTTGCTGGAAAACCTAGAAACCCTTTGACCTGGAAATGCGCAGTGCTCGAATTATGGAGATCTGAAGATCTACAGACTTGAACCCTTGGAAGTCCTGTATAGTGGAGATCTACAGATGAGTGCCTTTGGTTATGAACCTGGCAGTTCCCTTGACCTTTGAGTTGGTGGAGATTACTATCGACATGAGAAACTCTCGATACTGGTCGAGCATCATGTCGTCAACAACCTCCCAGCGATGGCTAGCCAGCATCATGTCAACCACTTACCTACAGAGGCTTACCGAACAGAACCCACAAACACTACTCGACTCTGGCTGACCAACATCTCGTGAGCCACCTCACTACACTGGCTGACCAAACGGCTCCTCCAGCACGCTGCCAGGAGCAGTCTATGGAACCCTCTGGCGCAAGGGGCATCCTCCTCAATTCAAAATCAGGACTAGTGTCACGTACTAGTACATTCCCGATACACGTCAGGTATGCGAAACCATACTTTGAAACACAAGAAGATGATCTGTTAATGTTTACGTACAAACGAAAGAATAAAAGCTTTAGAACTTAATTTCTCTATTACAGATTTCAAATCTATACCCTAGCCTAAGTCAGGTACCCAAACTATCGACCAATCCCTGAGGGAGGACTGTGGAACGACTGCCGCGACCTGGTTCGAACCTATGTGCCTTCGAATAGGAAGTCAACCTTTGTAAACTCGTTTCCTCTGTAACAGACTGACACACTTTATCTAAAGGAAAGGGATTATATACTACTGTTCTCGTCAATGCCAATATCTTTACGTCTCTTTTTTGAAAAGACGGAACCATAACCTCGGTTAGGAACTCTAACAGGTAAATGAATTATCTCCTCTCGTAGCATAAAAGGACAGACACGTCAAATCAGACCATAACTGGACGGTTCGTCTGTAGATGTATTTGCATTTCATTTTCATCCATATGACATTTCATTTTTGTGAAGTGTGAAATTAAATTTTCTTTGTTTAGCAATTTATGGTTCAGCACACACGCATGTCACTAAATGGAATATTTGTATTTGGTTCATAGTAATTTCATCTCAATGTGTACAGTAACAATGAATTTGTCATTTTGTTTTAATCCATCGACAAAAATCACTCACAAATATGCATCAACATTATGGCCTGCACCAATGCATTGTTTGAAGTAAAATGGTTTTGGTTCTGTGTCAAAAATGAAACGATACACACACACACACACACACACACACACACACCCTCGGCTACTGTCGCACAGTGATCAGCGTTACTGACTATGAGTCAGCAAGGGCCAAGCCGGGGTCGGACC
>JAUUDW010573939.1:0-11949 GCA_032361385.1 Panulirus guttatus | reverse complement strand
ATGTCTTTCCCAATAACTATGACCTGGCTTTTTTCAAGAGACATGTTTTTCACTTTGTCAAAAATTTGTAAATACTTCCCCTGTCTGTTTTTCCCCCTTTCTCAGTTCTCTCTATATTTCAATAAGAGCCCATCCGTGATGTGGACTTTTGTCCGAGACTGGAGCCTTCGGGAAAAAAAAAAAAAAAAAAAAAAAATTAGAACTAATAACATGTTGCCATCACGCAGCAAAACAGCTTCTGAACTCAACTTTGACCACCCAGCAAAATATCTCCACACCTCAAGGTTATGATTATCACTGAAGGCTACCATCAAACCATATACGTTGTTGCAAGCGACTAGATCACCTTCCATCTTAAATAATGGAGCGATATCTTTCTGGCAAGCAAGAAATACACAAACTGTCATTCCATTCAATGAGACTCCACAGTTGCAGTCTCGATCCAAACAGTTATGCCAAACTCTTTCGACAGTTCCAGATCTCAGACAAGGTCACTTAATTCATTCTCCGTGATCCTGTGTGGTTCAGCAACATCACAATAGGTACAAAATCGGGACCTCTCAAATGTTGCTGGCTCACATTTTACAAATTTTGCCATCCTATTTATCCTCTAATTCTAGGGAAGAAGAGATTGAGGGTTCCAGAATGGGAAGTCCTTCACCGTAAGTACCTGACACATATCAGATGGTTTATTCGGGTAGCTTAAGGTCTACTCTTTCTTCTTAGATATACCTTGCCAGACTGGAGGCACCATGCAGAAATAACACAGCAAAAGGCATCTCCCATATTCACCAATTCAAACAGTAGTAAAGGATTATTCCACTAGCACTGTATCATATGTGTAGGGCCCAACTCTTCTTCTGGTCCCCAGTCTTACAGCCAAAGTAAAGACTGTAAGCTTTTCTGATGACTGGGGTTACAGCATGCTTCTATGATGCTAAAGTCACCTCCCACAAACATAACAAAAGTTATCTGCACTGTTTACAGAATTACAAGGCATCCAAGTTGAAGTTCACCAAAGAAATCATTCAACAGTCAGTTGCACATGGCCCTTTGCACAACCAGAGCAGTAAATTCCAGCAGAATAACAGAACACCAGCACATGGCACTGTAAGAAGCAGCAAGTAACTTACTGTACTCTGTTTGTAAACAGAAATTGGCTTGCATTATGATTACAAAATTGAGAGCAGCTTCAGCTCAAACAAAGACAACAACTTCATGAAAAGAGCACAACACAAACAAAAATGTTAAGGTATAAAAATATTTCAGGCAGTGAGTAACGTGTGTACTAGGTGATTCCCTAGAAGGAAATGATAAGCAGCAAGTAGTGATGCAATAACTTGGTGCTGATTGCATCATCAACTTCCTGCATTCAGGTTTGCCTTTTCTTGCCTTAAAGCTGCACAATGCCAAAACTTGAGCCAATTAACAATTTTCAGTATGCTCAGATCCACAAAATTAGAAGAAAACCTTAATTCATTTACGAAACATTTTGGCAATTGATCAGTGTAATCCTCCTAACTATTTAGCTACCCTTTATTCTTTACTGCCTATACTATTTCTTATACTGTTAAAGGCTCCTGTCAAGGATGAAACATTCTCATTGAGATCATACCTCATATGGAAAAAAAAAGAGAGGTAAAAGAAAGAGAGAAGAGAGGGGAAAAGAATAATAATCTGATATTTCTGAAGGAAGCAGAAGACATCTTTTAAAGGAAAAAGTCACAGCTGTTAAGAAAAACATGAAAAGGTGGAGAATTTCAAAGGTTAGATATATCATGCAAAAAACAGACATTGGAACACCCTATCCATGAGTTTCCAATGGTCATACAGTAGTCATGCCTCTCACATCATGATGTTTTTCTCCTATCATCATACTCAACCTAAAAACCTTTAAGATATAAAATCATCTCACTCTACTTGAGTAAGTCTCAGGGTGGTGTTCTGCACTTTTCATATTATGTACACTGACAAAAAAGCAGGCAGAGGACCTGATTAATTCCTGAAGTCCTGGTGTGCAACTGGTTAATGCTGTACATTACAAACAGCTTTGATCAGGAATGTCCTAGAACGTTAGTCCACAACTGTATTATGTCTTTCAACTGAAATTCTTTCGCAATACACATATGACATCCATACAACTGTGTGGATAGGTTACATTTCCAGATCAGCCATGAGAATAAACACATAGATTGCACTAAAAATCATTTCCCCTTTTAAAATGAAGGCAAATCATCAACCCATATACATATCAAAGTTGTTCCATCTGACTGTAAAAACAAATGTCTCATCACTAATAATGACCAGATATAATTTCAGCAAAATGAGGGAATGAATAACACATTAGAAAAATTACTCAGCCTCCCTGGACAAAATAATTCAAAAGTTAAAATAACTAAACTAACATAGTGATCCAGGCATGGCTGCAAAGGTAACAGATAATCCTAGTTATACCAACAATTACCATTTTCTATCTTCTTTTCTGCTGAGGTTTCATTCTATCCTCTTATGTAGTGTTCGTACATCATCAGCATTTTCATATTTTAATGATGACGTTTCACCACACATATCTGAGGCTTCTTCAGATCTGTGTGAACAAACATGAAATATTAAGGAACACAACTGCAGATGCATACCATTTAATAAAACTGACAATCATATTATTACCCCATCTTACACACCAAATGTGTCAACTATTACATTTTCATGAAAGATATGATCCCAGCCTTTATCAAATACCTTACTAAATGGTACTTTTCTTGGACGTTTAATGATTCGCTTATCACGTGAATAAGTACTAACACATGACATGCTTGCCATAACAATGATACACCTGAAGTTATTGTACCTCTATGCAAAGACATACAGACGAGAAAGTATGGAAGAGGGTGAATGTGTTGGAAAGGAAATGCTTGAGGATAATATATGGTGTAAGGAGAGTTGGCTGAGTAAGAAATGATAGGATAAAGAGAGAAAAGCAGTAATCAGAAGAGTATGGATGAGAGAGCTGAGGAAGGTGTACTGAAATGGTATGGATATGTGGAGAACATGATGGAGAAGAGGCTGACAAAAGTGGAGGAGTAAACATGGGGAAGACTGAACTCAAGATGGAAGAAAGAACAATACATGGTTCTCAGTGATCAGGGACTGAAAATGAAAGGGGATGTAAAGCGTGCAAGAGATAAGAGTTAACTGGTTTTGAGTGACTGGGGCCTGAAAATGCAGGGGGATGTAAAGTGTGCATGAGATAAGAGTTGACTGAAGCAATGTAGTTCCCTCATGTTTCCTCCCTTCAAAGTTTTGTGTGTATTACAGTGCAGGTACATGCAAATGGATTTTATTTCAAGAATGCATGTGATGTCATGCATCACAAAAGAATTACAATAGCAGTTATTTCCTGTAATTTACCTTGCAGTTTTCAGAGGTCTTTCAACCCTACAGCTGAAGCCATGTTCAAGCTGCTGTATTGAGTCAGTGGTCGATCAAGCTCTTGGAAGCTCAAGCCCACAGGCCCTTGTAACCATTATAACCTGGCTAGTCTGGTACACTTTGTAAATACTCATCGAGGGCCTCCTTATATTTTTTGACTGTACATTCCGCAGAAAATCTAATGATTGTAGGCAATGTGTTGACTAATATCTTGCCCTAAATATTCATGGTATTTTCTCTAGTACTTATTTTACCTTTAGATATTTAGGGTAACATTTCAATCCCTTAACTCCTACTGGCAGATATTTATTTAAGCCGAGAAACTCCTCTGGGCATAAATTTATTCATCGAGTTTTGTGCCATCATTTCAAGGTTGCCTGCCATGCCTGGATAGCTACCTAGTTGGCAGTGTGCGATAAATATCTGGCTTCACATTCGCCCGTAACTTGTTAAAATGAATGTAATAGAGATATTCAGGCAGGAAGCCAAAACTACATGACAATGCCTGTAATCAATCTTATAATAAAAAAACAATTTCTCTCGTTCCATACAACTATTTTATACAAAGTGTTTTAAGTAAAGTGTAAGATATCTATCTGCACCTCTTATGTCAAAATTTAACAACTAGAGCTTAGGGACCCTGCGGCATCCCAAAAATCTACTTGGTGTTTTGTTCAGATTCTAAAGTGCTTTATATGGTTTTTATATCAAATTTAAAACAAATTAAAGCCTCTACAGAATGTCAATGAAGCATGAGGTGGTGTTAAGCAAAAAATGAGAGAAAAGAAATCTTAAGTGTAACTAATAATACCTTTCTCTGCACAACCACATGTCTTTGTGCACCAAAAACATGGAGTATTTCTATTTAACTTCACTTCAGCATCACACAGTGGACAATGTTTCCTTAATATGTAAATGATGAACTAGGGGAAGGATACAGTGTTATGGTCATCAAATGAATGTAATGGTTCAAAAACAGTATAAATGCAATCTTCCCAAGTTAAAACACTTCTTCCATGCTAAAATGCCACAAAGCCCAAGATCACTCATTCTTACATACTTCACAATACAGGTTGCCAATAAAAAATCTGGCAATCATTATTCCGGTTCCATCAGTTTTCCGGCAAGAATCTAGGTGTACCTGCATGGTGAGCACAGTTTAAAAATTCCCGGGTTTCAAAGCTTTGAGGGATGCTATTGTTCTAGTTAGGGATGAAGATCCTGACAACCCACCTGCTACCTGTATTTAACTTTTAAAACTGCGTACAGTACTAATTGAAAATTCTTCAAAACTGTGCTGTAAGTCTAGCATGTTACCAGTAGAGTACTGTATCATTCTCCTGCACCCAAACCATTTTATTTAGTTGTTCAACATTAAAAGTTCATCAGCTTTCCATTTAGCGTTTATTTTTCTTTCTTTAAAGTATTGTAGCCATTTTCTGTTACAATATATACAACATATGTAGAGTCAGGAGGCAATCAATCAATTTTCTGGAAAAATTGAAAATCCAGCAGCCATGAGGTTCTGAGGTTGCTGGATTTTTGATTGGCAACCTGTATCTTGCTGATTTGAAGAGATTGTGAGTGTTGATATTAAGGATATTGTGTTATGACTCTAGTAGCAAAATTCTGCAAATTGTGACCTTTATCTGTGGGTTTTAGGGGGGAAGGGGGAGGAGCAGATGAAGTGTCTGCAAAAGCAACTTTAGAGTATGGTCAAAAGAAATATTTGTTCATTTAGGTGAATCTTGAATGCTAAGGGTTCACGGGTGATAAATAGTAAGAAAGCATGGTGGACTGATATTAAGAATCTCTAGAAGGCCATGCCACAGAGTCTTTGTGATAGCTTTGTGCTTGGGAAGAACATTTAGAGTATCTCTTGCCATGTCTAGACACAAGATCTTATCTTTTTTCACAATCGCTTGATCGCTTTAAATTAACGAAAACTCCAGTTTGGGTTAAATATGAAATGATTAAGTATGGAAATAGCCTTTTTTCATCCACTGTTGTAAGTTTTCATCAAGAGAGTCAAGAGAGCTTCATGCCTTGCTCAGTTGATTCCCATAGAGCCACTATGGACTTCACCAAGAATATCAAGAGGATCTTTATTTGTACAACCTGGTCCTTCAAATTTATTTTGGTGAGATACATGGATTTACGACACATTTTTTGCCTCATGCTAGGCCTTGTGGAAGAACACATGGTGTGAGAAGATGGTCTTTACCTTGGTTGTCTTCAGAAACCTTTTGTTGGAGGAAATATAATTGAATGATCTTTGGCACCTTTCTTTTCCTTTTGTCAAACAGTACCTTAGTTTAGATGTGGATTTACCCTCTAGGGCTCTGGGGATTCCATCGTCAGGAAAATTAGTTTCCAGGATTCCTCCAATTCACAACTTTACTCTAATGTTATTCTTAACTAAAAGTTTTTTTTATTTAACCCACCTCCTTCATGTTGACATGCTCTCCTGCTCATGGGCAGACTGCAGAGAAGAACATGGGTTTTGAAAACTGAAAAGCCTCCTCTCTTATAGGCAGTGTCCTGTGAGCAGTTTTCCATTCTTTTTTTTCCCCAGCCTTCCCCTCCTTTTTGAAAAAACTTTTCTTGTACCATCAGCTATCGTTGGTTGGTGCCTGCAATCCATGAGTCATGATCTCCAAGCAGCTGGTAGGAGGTGGTTCAGTGACATCAGCCTCATGGTCATTGCTGATTGACTGAGCAATGACCACTTTGGGTTGTCCGTAAAGCGTGATTTAATTGTGATGCAACCTCACTAAATTATGAAGGAAGGAATAGTCCAGACCTGTATATTCCCAGGGAATATATCATATGCTTATGAGACATTTCCTTGGAGAGAAAAGATTTTACCATTTTCAAAACTTCCATAATGAGATATCCTCTGTTGATGGTTGGTCAAACAAAACTTACATATTTAGATTTCTTCTGTTGATAGTTGATTAAATAAAACTCGCATTGCAAATTTTTGACTATTAAGGCTTTTAATTCATGCTTTGTCATGGTGGAGAAGGAATGCTGTCTTAAAAAGAATTATATTACTACTGATAGACCAAAATTTATCAATTCTCATATTTTGTCTTGATAAGAACTGCTTCACAAATAACAGACTCAGCTTTTGGTGTGAGCGAATGTGGCCTTTCTTCGTATGTTTCCTGGTGCTACCTCGCCGACGCACGGGGTGGCGATGCTGTTTCCTGTGAGGCATGGTGGCACCAGGAATGCATGGAGGCAAGCAAGTATGAATATGTACATGTGCATATGCATGTGTATGTAAATTTGTATATGTTGGTATGTATATGTATGTAAATATGTATATGTATGTAAATATGTATATGTATGTATTGTGCATATATTTGTGTGTATGTACATATGTGTGTATGTGGGTGAGTGAGTCTTTCTTCATTTGTTTCCTGGCGCTACCTTGCTGACATGAGAAGCGGCGATCAAGTATAATAAATAGATAACATAACTTTCTTATCAAATTCTAGTACCATAAGAAATGGTAGCATGTATGAAAAATGAAGCCTACAGCAGATGAAGTATGATAATTTAAGTTGTTAAGGAAAAGTAAAAAGTATTAGTGGCATTAAAAGAGTTATAGAAATTAATGATATTTGGACGACAATAATTTTAGGTTATATGGCAACCTTTTAGATAGGGTCAATGTAAATTTTAATAGAATAAGAACCATTGTTAATGGGGAAACCAGAGAGATTGAATTATTCTTTTGACAGCCATTTCCGTTACTAATATTATATTGCATTCATAATGTTATTTATCAGTTCTTATGCATAGAATTTTTATTCTTTTCACCTTCACAGGTCAGATATCAGCTCAGAGATGTGTTCTGGAGGTAAAGAGATATAAAAAACAACTTACGGATGGTGTAAATGGGTTTATTGAAGAGACAGTAGTTCGACGTGAACTGTCAGAAAATTTCTGTTACTACCAGAAGAATTACGATCGTATTGATGGAGCATATAATTGGGCTATCACAACTTTGAATGATCACAAGTAAGTGCTTCTGCTGAAAAGTTTTTAAGAGAGGGGTGACTGTTACTGATTGATTAGTAAGGATTTTCACTGCATGTAAGGATCATGGTGAGGTGCCTGAGGTTTGATGGAATGCCATTGTATAAAGGCATGGGGGACAAAGGTGAATGTCCAAATTACAGATTTATTAGGTTGTTGAGTGTACCTGGTAAGTTGCAAGGGATAGTGTGGGGTTTAAGAGGGTGTGGCTTGCACAGAGGATGAAAATGGTTAGGGATTTCAGGAGTGCTAGAGAATATGAGGATCAGATGCTCTCTTTGAAGGATTTTTATGAAAACTACTTTAAGAAACAGAAGGATTTGGATGAGGAATTTATGGTTCAGGAGAAAGCATGTGATAGGATTGATAGAGATTCTCTTTGGAAGGTATTGTGAATATATGGTGTAGGAGAAAGCTATTAGAAGTAGTGAGTTTTAATCAAAAGAGTGAGGTGTGTGTGGGAGTAGGTAGAGAGGAAGGTGAGAGGTTTCAAGTGATGGTGGGTCTGTGGCAGGGGTGTGTGATGTCATCATGGCTGTTTAATCTGCTTATGGTTTGAGTGGTTAGCAAGATGAATGTAAGGGTTTTGAGGGAAGGGGCATGTCTGCAGTTTGTTAGGGACAGGGGAGCTTGGGGTCTAAGTCAGTAACAGTTTGCTGATGGCACTCCAGGTGACGTGCAAGCGATAAACTGCGGAAGTTGGTTTCTGAATTTAGGAGAGTTTGTGAAAGTTATTAGGTTTAAAAAATTGAAAAAGACATGTTAGTTGGGTAGTGAGTTTTGAGAAAGCCTAGAACAAGTAAAGTGTTTTAAATATCTGGAAGTGGAAATGGCAGCAAATAAAACCATGGGAGTTGAAATGAGTCATAGGGTTGGTAAGGAGGTGAAGATCGTGGTGGCAATAAGGAATGTGTAGAAAGAGAGGTAAGTATCAGGGAGAGCAGAATGTTTATGTCTGAAGGAATATCAGTGCCAACAGTGTTTTATTGATGTGAGGCTTTGGTGGAAGAGGATATGTTGGAAATGTAATTCTTGAGGACAGTAAGTGGTGTGAGGAGGATTGACTGAGAAAGAAATGATAGGGTGTAAGAAGTGTGGTAATGAGAAGAGTGTGGTTAAGAGAGCTGAAGAGGATGTGCTGTAATGATGAGGACATATGGAGATAATGAGGGAGGAGAGGTTGACACTGAGGGTATATGCATCAGAAGTGGAGGGAACAAGAAGGGGGAAACCAAATTGGAGATGGGAGGATGGAGTGGAAAAGGTTCTGAGTGCTTAGGACTTGAGCATGCAGGAGAGTCTAAGATTTGCTTGGGATAGAGTAAATTGAAGTGGTTTGGTGTACAGGGGGCAATGTGCTGTTAGTAGACTGAACCATGGCATATGAAGTGGTAGGGATAACCACAGAAAGGTCTGTGGGGCCTAGTTGTGGATAGGGGGCTGTGGTTCCAGGACATTACACATGACAGCATGAGAATGGATGTGAGTAAATGAGGCTACATCTTCGTTTGTTCCCGTTGCAACCTTGCAAACTTGGGAATTGCCAAACAGACTTGAAACAATATTAGTATTTATTGCATTATAGGACGATCATTAAGGAACATATACAGAAAAAGAAGAATGAGCTGAAATAGTCTTAAATTAAGATTGTCTATGAATATATATTGGCCAGTCATCTTTAGATGCTATTCCCAGGGTTCACCGTGTAGATGATGGCCAGACCCCTGCAAGGCCCCTCAAAGTTTTACAAAATAAAGGAAATTTATGTTGCATATTGATACAAAGATGGCAATAGTAAGCCAATGTGGCAAAACATTGATCAGTTCAGTATACTGCAAGTGAGAAGTCAACTTTGTTGTAGCTATATCATTGTCTGTGGACAGAAAGGAGTCCAGTTTTTTCTTTTTGCTCTTAAAGAGTCCATTATTTCCATGCTCCTTTGTAGAGCTGAAGCTGCAGGATCCCCACATAAGGGGTCCTAGGGCTATATAGTAAGTTATGATAATATCTCTTTTGATTCAGCTCTATTTCTAAATTTGGTTGAAGAATTTTTCCTCCTTTGGGATTCACCATAATCAGAACAGAAAAGTGCGATCATCATGTGTACATTGATGCTGTTGCTGCATCCAGTCAATCTGTTAGTACAAACCAGCCTTACAGTCACAACAACCTTCCAGTCCATTCTTACATCACGATCTTTCATGTGCTCATATCTCGTGCTTCAGTCATTAAAGTACCACATCTCTCACTTCTTAGTGCAATAGTATTAAATCTTTATTTTTGTGAAAATGATTAGATTTATTCTTTTACAGAAAAGACAAAAGAGCTTATCTTTACTCACGGGAAGCATTTATTGAAGCCAGGACCCATGATGATCTTTGGAATTCGGCTCAGGTTAGTTTTATTTGCCTTTATGTTGAACAAACACTCCCACAACAAAGAGTGTAATGACATCATTTCCCCCACATACTTTTTCAAAAGATACGTTATCATGGCAATTTCTGTCCTGCCAAGGAAAAGGATGAATTATTGGGATATATATACGTATATACAGATGGTCATCTTACATATGGCATTGTCCTTACTGTGTCTGCAGACAGGAGACAGAGAAGGACCACCTTTCTTTGAAGAGTTTGCAAGTAAAGGCAGTAACAGCAGATGGAATTGCAGGGATGGGGAGTGAGGTTATGTATTTGGGAGGTTTTCATGTCATTGGTAGAAGGAGGTAGGAGAGGAGAACATTCAGTATTTGTTGATAGTAGAAGGTCTGATTTACTTAGAGTAGGAGGAACCCATTTATTTGGCAGGTGATTATAGGAGGAGGGAAATGAGCAAGAATACAAGTTGTGGGAGGGATTGGAAAATTGGCATTTAGGACACTTGGATCTTTAGATATGTTTCGCAGTGTATTAAACTTTTATTTCCACGTAACTCTCTTTAATGAATGTCAATCCAGGTCATTATCTTTGTTTTCAAAATGTCCCCTTTCAAACTAACATTGCATTAGGACTGCCCCTTTGCTTATATTTATGTGTAGCATCCCTTATTCTGTATATTTCATCAAAAGATTTTCAACACTTATAACTCATGATGTGAAAAAAGCATGTATTTGATAGTTTGCATAAATGCTTATTTTGTACATGGAATAGAATTTATGTAGGCTTCAAAGAAGTAATGATTTATAGAAGTCATATTATTTTGGATGCGTATATATGCATCTCAGTAGTATTGTATTCTTTAACAGATCCAGCTAGTGAAAGAGGGAAAGATTCATGGATTTATGCGTATGTACTGGGCTAAAAAAATTTTGGAATGGACAGCCACCCCTGAAGAAGCCTTGAAGACAGCAATATTTCTCAATGACACTTACAGTCTTGATGGTAATGATCCAAATGGATATGTGGGTAAGTTTATTGTTTTTTTATGATTTACATTTCATTCATAGATAAAAGTATATTAATTTGCATCAAATTAGTTTGGTTAAGCAGCTCTTAAACTTAAATGTGTTCAGGTTGAACGCCCCCCTGGCTAGCAAGTGTGGTAAAAACGCTAAAGCTCTGTCGAGCAGGATATTGTTTGAGGGAAATCAGGTGTTGCAGTATGCATGAGGAGTCGCTCTTACAACCCTTCGCTAGAGCAAGCTTCGCTCTGCGAGGGACTCGTTGGTCCTCATCTTCTCGAGGAAGCTTGGCAGGAGCTAGTGCCATATACAGCAAAGAGGACTAGCGTCATTACCTTTTTGCATGTGGTGATGATGTTTCATTGACGGCGTGTGTAAAGTGGCCACACTAGGGGAGGAGTGAGGCGTGTCTGGGGTCGGGTACAATAAGTAACACTAGCTCCGTGGGGTTCAGTGTTTGAATTGCCTCCACGATCGCCCCCTTTTTGGCTTTAGCTACCACTGCTGGGTCGTACGAATCATGATGTCATATTCCCGTGTGACAGTTAATGGTGGACAGTGACGTGTCTGTTCACTGTCAGACTATGACTAAAAGTTTACTTATGTGGTTTACTTTTGAATCGATGTTAGTCTGTCACAGGCCGATTTACAATTTACAATTACGGTTTCGTCGTGGTACCAATTGGTTCACCAACTGCACGTGCTTAAATGCACCTTAGAATACAATAAATTTCTTTCAGTTATGCTCATTGCAAGCATTTTCAAATCGGCCTTGCTTGTCTCAATCACAGGCTGATATATCAGTTAATACGCCTGGCTTAACGAGCAGTGGATTCTCTGGAACATATTGCATATACGAACACTGGTGACGACAGACGCTAAATCTGACACTGTGCCTAAACGGGAGAACACACCGAGACTAGACGACACAAAAGATTATTTGGCACAAACCCAAACAGATGACTCTAGTTGCCCAGCTGACAGACAAGAAGATACGACATCAAAAGGGATCTTAATTTTTTTTTTTTTTTATGTTAGCTGAGACGGCACGGGCAAGTGAAGCCCTAATC
>JAUUDW010573829.1:0-11949 GCA_032361385.1 Panulirus guttatus | reverse complement strand
CTCCCCGGAGCAAGGGCGCCGCCCACTCACTCCTGCCTCTCCCTTAATTCTTCCGAGGCGAGTCGCCCATTTGCTCCGAAACACCTGGCGGGCGTGGGCAGCAACTGCGAGTCCGCGGACGTGGTGAGAGAGAGAGAGAGAGAGAGAGAGAGAGAGAGTGGGTGGGTGCGTCTAAACACACTCACTCTCCCCGTCCGGTAAAAGCGATATTGGAAGACAGCGAAGATGGTCTTCCTCGAAGACCCATCCCAGAGGAGAGTGTGTGTGTGTGCAACACGCCCGGTACAGGTCACAAATTCTACCGTGCGCCAAAGCTGACACTCAGAAGCTTTCCTTCCTCTTTGAGCTTGCTTGCACCGCTCTCCGTACGACATCCGGTCAAAGCGGTACTCAAAACGTGAATCTTAATATACCGAGTAATGTGATCTTTTCTTCCTGTAATATCAAGACACATGCCAGATTTTTTTCTGCCCAGGTGTTAGACAACCATTTAACCTGCTCCTCTCTCCCCCTCACAACCACATAGGCCTATCAGCCCTAGACACACATATACACACCTCCCTCCTACTCCTCCCCCTTTGCACCGCAACGAACCACAGCGCTTCATGAACGCCCACACCCCTACTCCACTCCCGTCACACACCCTGGACGCTGCCAGGGTGGTACCTCTCTCACCACCACCAGCAGGAGCTAAGTGGTACCTCTCTCTCACCACCAGCAGGAGCAAGGTGGTACTGTCTCTCACCACCACCAGGAGCTAAGTGGCCCCTCTCTCTCACCGCCAGTAGGCGGAGGCGGCCCTTCCCTCCCGCGCCAGACTGTTGTGTGTCCCCAGCGTGTGAGGGTGTCGAGGTGGTAAAGAGAAAAGGCTCTCCCAAAGATTGCCCTTGGGAACATCCAGGCAGCCGGCCCGTCCCACCACCCACCCACCTCCTCCCCACAATTTGTGGGACCTACTGTGCTTTCTCTGTGGCCCACACACCAGTTGCTTCCTTCCACTGCGAAAAAAAAATATAAAAAAAAACATACTATCTGTTCTAGCGATTGTCTACCTAATTTGTTACCGCGGCCATTAAGTCGTCAGCGAACTACCAATTCCCAGAAGCGAATGACGCAGGATCACCGGGGTCAACGAGGAGACTGTAGTCAGGTCAACAGAAGCCTCCCCTTCCCCCAAGGGGAAGACGACGAGTCCACGCGGAATGGTAAGATGATTACGAACTACTACTAGTCTCTCGGGCCTCTCTCTCTCTCTCTCTCTCTCTCTCTCTCTCTCTCTCTCGTGGCGTTCTCTAGACTCTTGTCTGGTTTCAAAATGGCCCCCTGACAGTCCTAACTAAGTCAGAGGCCTCGAGCCATCACAAAATAATCTTCTTTTAAAACGACTGTGACTAACCTGTAGCCAGACATGTACGACGGCGATGAAATGGAGGACTCGTTTGTATTTCACACAGCCACAGGACTCCCTGTCTGTAAGAGTTTTGCACCAGGTCGTAAAGCCGGGCTCAATGGATGAAATGTTTACCTGCGCGAGAGGACGTGAGGGAAGAGAGGTCAGGGTTCAGGGGAAGGGGAAGGCAGGTCAACTTAAGCACCTCCAGTCGTCCTTGAGGGAAGGGTATGTCAGAGGTCAGGCCATCCCCGTCAATTAGGTGCTCCGCAGAGTAGTTCGGAGGGGGGGGGTGTCACCTCGATAGAAAACCATGTTAAAGGTAACCTGAAGGAGAGATAGGTCAAAGGTCACCCTTTGGAGGAGCTAAATCACATTCATAGGGGGTCTGGTTATCTGGCTGGGGTAGGTCAAAGGTCAGGCGGATGGGGGTGAGCGAGGCCTGTCATCTTAGGCAAGTCAAAGGTCACTTCGATACAGGGGGAGGGTGTCACCTCTGGGAAAGGTCAAAGGTCACTGGAAGGGGCGGGTGGGGGAGGTGATGATGACGTCACTGAGGCTGACCTTATACCGTGAGAACCTTATACAGACACTGCTGATCTCGTAGTAACACAGGTACCATTCGCGTATCTCTGTTCTTTATCGATACTGGAAATCCAAACGATGGTTTAGATCTAACAAGTCACATCTCTACGCGCTCCGGTATGTACGTAAATCATGTACACATCTCTGTACACAAGCCAGTGGGCGTACAACTGCACAATGTACATACAGAAACTACTTGGCGAGTAACATGAGTAACGGGGCGTGGTGGTGAAGTCAACACTGCAACATAGCCATGGCGAGAGCGTGACAAACACACACACACACACACAATACGTAACGCACACACAGTTACAAGAGGAGTAAAGGCAAAAACACAGCCAGAATCACGTCTGTTAATAACGGAGAAACGATTAGTTGGTAATCTTTACTGACTATGATACTATTTGCCGATGCACTCCTTTGATAATCCAATGCATTTGCTGGGGTAGTGAGGGCAGACAAGAGGGAGGGAAGGTATAATGATGGAGCCTAGCGTGATGGACGTGAGGCCATGCTTGGTGGGGTGAGGGAAAGCAAGCGAGAGAGGGAGAAATGCATAATGATGGAGCCTAGTGTGATGGACTGAGGCCACGCTTGGTGGGGTGAGGGAAAGGCAAGCTAGAAGGGGGGAATAGTATAATGATGGAGCCTAGCATGATGGACGCGCGAGACCGCACTTGAGAGAAGGTAAGCGAGAGCAAAGCCGTGATGGAGAAGATAGCAAGACAACAGTCGCCATGGCGACACTCTATACAACAAGGGTGCCAACAGAATGGCACATAACCTACCCTAACAGGTAACGTGCGTGTGTGTGTGTGTGTCACTGCACAGACAGAAGCCCTCGGCGCGGCGGGAGGAACAACCTGACGACCACGGCAACTCCTTAGACAAGAGAGACAGAGACAGAGACAAATCTCCAAGAGTGGTGTGTGTGGTCGTCCCCATTCAAGGCGCGGGTAGGGAGGAGTGGAGAGGGTGGAGGGGGTCGTAATGTGGGTCGTGCCATCAACAGGAAGCGACGGACGACCTGAAGACCCAGCACCCACGGACACACGACAACATACACAAAGCAGTGAAACATTCCTCCACAGAACCTGAGGTTCATCAACTAACTCCTCGTTCAACATTGAGGTTAGACAATCAAGACCTAAAGTCGATGAAACTTCTTTTACGCAATGGACAGAAATAATTCTATTCAGAAGTCCTCACTCCTTTAAATACATAAAAATCGCGAATTCCATGTAAACCATAGCGCGCTACGTTGACAATATATGCCCCGGTCATGGATGCCGTGCTTTTTTTTTTTTTGCATATCCGACAACACACGATACCGTAACGTGTTCTCTGACAGCAACCGTACAACGAACATTCTGATGGTGGAAAAGGCATTGCGCTTCGAATAGGGGATTAAAATGCCTTCGAAAATATTCCGTGCCGTCGCGCTGAAGGACTGAAGAGATGTGTGTGTGTGTGTGTGTGTGTGTGTGTGTGTGTCCGGTCTTACAACAGTGGCAAATGTTGCGTTTTTCTGTGGCAGCCGCTGTGAGTGGGTTCGGCGAGGTGGTCTGCTTAAATACCCAAGGACAGGCAGTCATTTTTCACTTCCTTCCTACTTTAATATCACGTCTGGACGTATGATTCACAGAAAATGAATTATTCGTTAATTTCTTCTCCAGTATCATTAGTATAATCATTATATTATATTAAGCGTATTCATTCGCTGTCATTTCGACATTCTTCATGGATCTTTCCTATTAAACACGCGGTGGTTTTTACACTTATCAAGCAATGAAAAATACATAAAAAATAATACTAAAACTCAGCGGGTTCGTAAAAAGGGAAAGTTCCTCAGTTCTTTTGTTCGGATAATGCGGTGTCAAATAAATATGTCTCGTGGGAAATACAGGGGAAACCCGAACCTCTTAGTCAACCAACTGCCCAGCTTTACACAAGTCAAGAATTCCCAGTAACGGTCTCCTGGACTGACCAAGAGGCGCATATGTACAAACAACCAATGTTAACATCGCCACTTTCAACTCTGAAGAACTCCGAGCTGAGCTTTACCGTTCGATGTGAATTACACTGTTCCTCTGTAACATTATTATCCTACGAATTATTTAGGTCAGTTGAACGAAGAACCCACAAATGTTATTTACCATAACGGAAACGTAACTTAATAATAACTCTAAACCTATGCAAAATCATACGTATATCCTATGAAAACAGGACTCTTCAGTGTGGTGGCAAATGTCGACGAAAGATATTCAGTTAATGTTTCATTTATGTAGTACTAAATATTCATAAACCATGAAATGCCCAACAAAAATATTATGGCTTGGAATCACCTGTTCAGGAACGACTTTAATGATCCATTTCTGAACTTTACGATTTATTTACGGTGTGCAACTTTGATTACATGACTGCCTAACAAAAGCGTTAAGAGAAAGATGCGAACAAAGGAATTATTACCTCTGTGGTGATATGAACATAAATACATATGACTAAGTCATTCTGGCATTTCCTATGAACTCATCCCTTTAGGGTGCCGGTAAGTGAATACCAACAGTAATGTACACAGAGAACACGGTAGAGAAAAAAATCCTCGTATTAAAGCATAAATGAATGAACGCCCCACGTCGGAGTTGGGTTCGCTCCACAGTACAACACTGAAGAGAGAAAATGATATCTAGAAACAGCTCTCATACGATCTAATGTAAGCTTATTTCTCATTCCAACTCCGATAACACATACAGAAGGTTCTCGATAACCGCAACACATTATACAAAATGTCGGTAAATCCTAAAGCGGAGCAATAAATTATCTGAATTTCCACAAAGAAAATATGTGCCGTTCAAGCCGTCCGAGAACAACTTTACTTACGTCCTCACGATAATGTTTCTTGCTTAAGAACCAGGATTGGAGAGGAACATTGCTCAGTAGCTCTGTAATGGCTGTGTTTCTATTTATCGACATGGTAAGTATTCCTAATTTCTTTTCTTCACGTTTTATTGGCGTAATACCGAATGAAAAAAATAAGGATTACACTGCAATTTTTAAGTTGCTTTCCGCATGTGGTTTTTGATTTATGGGGGCTCACAATCTAACGAAAAAAAAAATGTCGGAGCTCAGTACGTACTGGAACACCGTAAATCATCTCTTCAAAAAAACACCGTTGCTATGAATTCTTGGGAGACACATTAACTTGTAATGCTCACGGTTAAGTGCCTGCCTGGCACGTCGGGGAAGTATGCGAGTGACGAATTAAAATCGATCTTACGATAAAAGGCGCAAGACATGCTACGTGGTCAAATGTTGGGCCATTAAACACTTTGAAAGCTAGCTGGCAATTTAACTAATCACGGGGCAAATTTTTTTTCTGGAACCATCGAGCAACTACTACTAGGTAGGAAATGAGGGAAATTAATCATTTTCGTTCCACCATTATGTGTTTTGTTGTTAAGTATATTAAAGTATGCTACTCAGGTAGGCTATGCCAGATAAGGTAACACTGCTTTCCTAGGCTCTAAGTAAGGTAGGGTATCCCAAGCTAGCTTTAGCTAAGCTAGGCTGGTAAGGAAGGTCATCCTAGTCTTGGCTAGGCTAGGCAAGATCGAATATCCTAGGACTGACAAAGGTCGGTAAGACTAATTTGGCTGGGTACGGTAGGCCATCCTAGTCCCAATCGGCTAGCTAAGTAAGGTCGATTAACCTAGGAATGAATTAAGTCGGTAAAACTAGTCTATGCTACGAGTAACTTTAATTTGTCTAGTTTGTACAAAAAGTCGCTGTACCTAAATCCACATTTTCCATGATTTTCAGAGCCCTCCCCACTTTGGGGAATTCAAGTTTGTGAGATGGGTGATAATTGCATAGTTGCTGGGTATAGAACTCATTCTATCACTGCAAATATTTCCCTTATAAGAAAAATATAAATAAGTCGTCCTTCGAGTTTCTTTATAAATTTATAAATGACGAAGCACATGGAAAACTAATTATGCACATGAAAAACAAATAACTATCAACAAAATGTTTCGCCAAATCTGTCGCTTTCTCGGTAACTAATAAATAATAATGGGATCAATGCAGGCAATAGGCATTGTGTAATTCCAACGACAATTGTACATACTTCCTGCCAATCCCGTGTGCATATAAATGACAAATCTAAAATACAGTAATACTTACCCTCTACAACAATAGGATTTTTCTCGAACATACGAGAAAACTTGGTGGATCAGAAGCATTTTGCACAAACATCCGAAATAATAACAATAAAACTTAATTTAATTTACGTTAGCATCATTAGAGTATTCCAGGGCGCCAATCACCAACACAAAATCCTTTACATTTTTACGTCGTGTAAGTTAACATTTCTTCTTTGGAAAGGATATATTTGTCACCATTAATTAAATCCGGCTTCCCATGCGTATGAAAAAATCACAAACAAGCCTGGACGGCTCCCTTAGCCATTATATTACATGATCATTAGAATACAGTTGGAATATGGTGACTGAGAGGAGCTCTATACCCAACACTCACCTGGTTTTGTAGGTTATCGGGCGTATTTAACGACCCAGACGCTGTTCCCTGAAGAAGACGACCCTGTTCTTCAATTTCTGACACTTGAATCACTTTTAAACTCACTATGTACGACAAAATACCGGGGAGGAAACGCACACCAGTCAACACAGACAGAGCAACATTCGAGAAATGGCTTCTCTGGAAGTCGGGGGGCACGACAGCTTGAGGTATTATAACAAGATTGGAAAGTTTAGTGGAAAAGTTCATAACGTGGAAACTTTCACCTCTGGCTTTCAGTGCTATCTGGTGATCGTACTACCAACTATACTTAGCTGAGGTCGTCTGTAATGTCATTTTTACTCGATCTGGAGGAAAATAGGGATACAGAAATATCTGTACGTGGAATGTTTTTCTTAAAATAAACTAACGGTCTTTTACAATCATGAATGATTTTTGTAAGTTGATTTTTGAACTATAGTTACGACTACGGTAGACGCCGCTCCAATACATCATTCAAAGCATATAAGGCAGCTTAGAAAGTTTTTTTTTCAGTTCTTGGTATTAGGAGAAAAGCATTATTTTAACCTCTCGCTATATCGTACCGTTATTCAACTTGATAAACTAAGCTTCTATTGACATTTATAGTACTACAATAAGCTGATATACAATTAAAAAAAATCTCAAACCATTTTTGGGGAAATCATTCGAGAATAATATTTCTGTAAGCATTGTGCAGCGAATCAAGACACGAATCACGTGAGACATTCTACCGTCTCTTGATGAGACCACAGCCACAAGCGCTCTCCCAGCAAAATATAATATGTTCTTATTAAAGGTGAGAAAGAGGCTCCCCAAAAATCGAGACTATAAAAATCGCGTGACATTCGATTGTGACGCCACTCGCCCGCGCCCAACCAGAGTTTACGGCCTTTGTGAATGCTCAGCCGTGCGCGCCATACGGTCCAACTTGTCAACTCCCGCGTACGTGCTCGGACAATTTTTTTTTATTATTTTCATGGTTCTCTAGATTCTGTCATTGTTTTCTGATCTCGTCCGTGAGGAGGGGGTATATTTTGGGTTTGTTGGAACGCTTCGTTATCTGGGGTAGGAAGAACGAGCAGAAAATAATAATTGAATATTTTGCTCCATGAAAATTTATGGAGTAATTTTTTTTTGCGTGGTTTGGTGTTATGCAGGACCTTACTGTGGGCTCCTAGAGGCCCAAGGATGCATTACTTCCAGTTGCGGGGAAATGTAGGCTCCTTTGGAGTGAGTTCATTGACGAGACTGTCCGAATGCTGTAGCCTAGCTATGTAGCAATGCTATAGCCTAACCTACCAAGTTATAGCCGAGCCTAGGAACGCTATAACCTAGCTAGCTTATGACGCTATAGCCTAGCCTGAGTCGATTTTTCATTCGCGGTGCATCCTCGAGCAGGCAGAATCCGGTAACACCGCTCCTTACGAATCTATGGGCGCATTTCTTCTGTACTCGTTTCTCCTCGCTTCATAGACGGGAAAACAGGCGACATATGAATAGCTTTTTGTGTTCTGTTTTGACATTCATCTTTTACCTAAATTAAGCTTATAAACGATGTTTTATTTTCTTCCCTCAGCTGCCACGACTTGAAATACTCCGTGCAAAATATCTGCCACACAGCACTGGAAATATTCCCTTATCAGTCACTCAGCTTGCTTATAAAACAGGCACTCATGGTCGAAAAATGTATTCTAGCGCCTTGTTAGAGGGTAAGAATGCTAAAGAATGCTAATGCAGGGGAAGAAAGTATCAACCAACTTCGAGTTGCTAACGGCCACACAGTGCCGTAGCCTATCGTAAACTATTCATTATAGCCTCGCTATGTATCTTCCTATAGCTGACAGCAGCCTATAGTCAGCACATTCTCCATGACTGAACTGTTTAAGATACCGAATGCTCACAGTCCTTCAAATATCCATCGAGAAGATACAGTGTTAGTAACAGAAGGAACATACTAAGAAGGTAGGAATGTAGAACGCAAAGGAGTACATTTGGTGATGCGAATAATTAACTAGAAGACTTGGTTAGGCTTGATAAGTTTCACCGTCAGCGATTGGGTTGTTTAACAGTCACTCCTTAGGTAAGGTTCCCGGCATCTAGGGAACGCTGTCGCCAGCCAACTACACACTAACTGCTTGTTTAGTGGTAGTTCCTGTTGACTAATAATTCGTCAATAAACACGGTCTATGCTAAATACATAATTACTGAAGTATACAATGATATAGAAAATCACAGGTAATCTCACCAAATATAAATGCTTTTTATATTTACAGATGAATCAATCTTTTCAGTTATCTATAAAAATCAATTTGAGTTATCGAAAGATGATAACACTTAGCATTATAACATTTTATAAGAAAGTAACAAATATTCATAAAGTCAGGCATCAAAATATCCACTTATACATTAAGACTTTCTCCTCTCACTGCCCTATGAGTGAGGTCAGTCGACAAGGTCAGATAATGACAGCTGTTTACCAGGACTTAACAAAAGATCACCTACGACACATCTTTATAAGAATAGGTAAAGTTTTATTATATTCAAATACTCAACTAACTTAACAACATATAGGACATAGCTAAGATCCTGAAGTCTTTAATAAAACATGAAAGTCTGGATCCCTCATAATCAAAACTTGACCCAAACTCCAGACTTAGAAATATTCCCTCACAAAATAAGGCTCGGATATCAACCCATCGCTCCACCCACTGGACCTCCACCTCGAACGTCCAAGAAGTCTCCACCACGAAGAACGCCGAAGAGGACGAGGACCTTGGAGCTCTTCGGAACCCCGACAAGGCCTCTGGAGACACGAGACACAAGGCGAGTCCCAGGAGGGAGGAGGAAGCCTTTCCGAGCGGCTGGACTTTTAAGGAGGTGGCGGCGTCGTCTCCTCTGGTCTCGCTCGGTTAGGCGGGGCGCGACGTGTCCGCCAAGGGAACCGACTCGGGGACGGGTCGCGCTGGCCTCCGCCGTGTGTCCTCGAATTCATGGTGGAGGAGGCGGTGCTGGAGGGGGTGGAGGGCCACGTACTCCGTCCACGCCTGCTTGTCTCCCTCCAGCGCGGGACCCCATGCTGGAGACGGGATCAGGCCAGACCAAAACCGCTGAAAACAGTTGTCGTAATATTCAGTTAGCTGTCCGTCCACAGCACCATAACATGCAAGTGCTGGTTATAGTAGTCTGTAAGAGAACCTCTGACTTTAATGATGAATTATGTCAATTAATCTGAACGACGTCAGCTAATTAAAAAGGGGATGAGGTGGGTTAGGTTTAATTCCATAACGTTTGCCACTGCCACTTGCAATCGGACGTCCTAGGCTATCAACAAATGCAGGTCATCGTTGTAGATTCAGTTATTAAATGAATAAAACATAACCACAGCTCATTAAGACACATTAATTAGATCTATGATCAGCGAAGCACTTGAAGTAAAGAACTGTTTGATAGTCTTAATAAGAAATTACCGTCAGCAGTCGTGACTTAGTGAAAGGTACAGGCAAGTCATATTTACATCCTGAAACATTGCCATTCTCTCCCGTGACCACATATAACGTATTCGTTGTACTTATACGAAGCTTTGATCTTATTTTACCGAATCTTAAAAATACAGTCAACTTGTGCCAGTCTCTCGTTGAAGAAAATGACCAAAAAACTCTGTGCTGGACTCTGCTCAAATCGTTCGACATTCTTGATGTTTGTATATAACAAAGCTGTTTACACAGAGGTTGCAGTAACGCAATGAAGGCCTGATGATGCTCATTTGTTCCGTGCAGACCTAAGTCATGCGAGGGGCTTGTCTGCTGTCATTTCTTGACAGTGATATTAGTGATCATGATTACCGAATACGTAGGTTCACCGCTGGGTAGGAGAGACTGTGCCCCTCCTCTTGAGAGATCAGCTCAGCCACGTTACCAGAGAGCTTGCCGATCTCAGAAGAAATATATGATCAGCTGAGGGAGGACTTGATTATATGAGAATGCGGTCAGGTCAAACAATGGCAGCAAATAGCAAGTTGAGACTTTAAAGAGAGCACAGCGCTGGAAGAGATGAGTGTATCCTGCAACTCCGTTCTCTGTGTGCTGGAAGATGAGTGTTTAGTGCCCTGGATGTGAAGCCAACGAGGCTAGACACAAGGGCGAGATTCTGACTGTCGGCGACACAGTCAGGTTAGGTATATATGGTTGGATGGGGCCTTTTGCAACGAGAGACAGGTTAAATAGAACGAGGGTTTGTTTCCCTGGTGCTGGAGTGGGACGTGTCAATAGAGAGAATGGATGGCTTTCGTCTGGTAATGGGAACAAGGCCCATTATTTGGCCCCTGGTGTCCTTCGAGGCAACGACATTGGATAGACTAGGAGTGAGGAGTAATAGGAGGGTATGAGGCAGCAACAGATAAGGATTAGGATCAAAGTTGTGATCCCAGTATTATGTGGTATTCTGCCTCGCACAGGAGCTGGAAGTGAATGGGTGTAATAAATCTTCTCAATCAGTACAGTTCGAACGAAAAAGGTTCCGTTTATCGCAAACTGGAAATTTAGTTTCTTATGGTCAGAATGTTACGTATGTTAGGCATGGCGGTAGTCCACTTCTCAAGGTCTGGTGTGCTTAGTCTTTGGCATTAGTAAAGAGGGTTGTAGCTGTAACGTTACTCAATAATATGAGAGTTTCCGTTCTGAGTTTTGATATGAAGCTGTGAATACGATTCTTCTATGAAACGCTCTTAACATTTCCGGCTTGTCTATTGTTTCTTTTGCAAGTTCGGTCTCATTCCTCTATTTCTCTTTGTTATTCTATTGTTTTTCCCCAAAAAAGTCTGACATAATTCTTATATACTTTTGTTTGCTATTTTTTCCTAATGTGTTCTATCACATACTATCATAATTTCTGCCTTTCACTCCTCTCAAACTACGAAGAAGAAGAAGAAGAAGAAGAAGAAGTAGAAATGAATCAACTGAGAGCATTGCCTTTAACACGATCGGGCTTTTTCTTCGCCCAGCTCCTTCGCCCTAGCCTTCTTTAAAACAAATTCACCACTTGAGTGAGTAATGCTATTTAAGAATTCCATTACAGGAGGTGCCTTCCTCCTTCCCTCCCAGCAGCATCCCCCCCCTCACTCTGCAACAAGTCCTCCTAAGACTTATCAAGGGAGCGGGTCTCCTGAACACACACACACACACACTGACACCTTTAAGACTGGGTCCTTCTGAAGTGAGCACGAGACAGAGAAAGAGAAAAACTTTCTTTTCTTCAATATGGAACGGGAGACATGTTTCAAGACTTGACCTTTCAGTTATATCCCTTTTTTTTTTTTTAACTTGGCCTTGATGAGATTAACTTCTCATATGCAATCTTTAGGGAAAGGTTTCTGTGCCGGCTGACCTTATGATGATATTAAGTTCCATCCCAACTGCTCT
>JAUUDW010573718.1:0-11949 GCA_032361385.1 Panulirus guttatus | reverse complement strand
TGATTTTTTTTTTTTGTGGAGAGAGAGAGAGAGAGAGTTAAAGATGCTATATTATCTTGACACAGAGGATATATGTGTAAGAAGTGGAGGGAACAAAGAGAATGGGAGGACAAAACAGATGGAATGATGTAGTGAAAAAGATTTTGAGCAATCAGGGCTTGAACATGCAAGAGGGTGAAAGGCATGCATGGGAGAAACGATGTGGTATACTGGGGTCAACATACAGTTAACAGACTGAACTAGGGCATGTGAAGCATTCAGGGTAAAATGTGGAAAGGTCTGCGGGGCCTGGTTGTCGATAGGGAGCCATGGTTTCGATGCATTACACATGACAGACAGAGAATTGATGGAAAAGGATGTTGCCTTTCTTCGTATGTTCCTGGTGTTACCTTGCTAACAAGGGAAATGGTGATCAAATATGAAAAAAATCATAAGTATATTCCCTATCCTTTTTAGACATACATATACCAGAAATCTTGGAAGGCTGCTTTACATAATTAGTGCAGCAAGCATGTTTAGTGTTTTTTTACACCTAATCACTAAATGATTATGTAGTGAGTGAGTAGCCATTTAACTCATGTCTTAAACACTCATGTTTTGGGCATCATATCAGACTTAGTAATCCACTATCTATTAACTATTATGTTACTATTATCTTTCATATTCCTTCTTATGATGCTTTAGGCTAGATGTTATTGGAAAAGCTGCTAAATAGTGCTTTTGTGTTTGTGCTTATGATTTCAAAAATGCTTAATTTTCTTCTAGAGTAAGCATGCATGACAAAGGGAAGAGGGCCACAACTGATGCAAATACTGAAAGTGTGGGGGAATAAAAAAGAAGATACCAAAAGAAAGAAAAATTCAATTAAACACAAAAGGGGAATGAAAAAAGGAGAGAGCAGCAATAACTAAAGAATGGGTGGAAATAATGAAATAATAAAGATGAAACTCAAACCTTTACAATCATATCACTGCACCCTGACACCACAGAGGAAACAACAAAAATGCAGCACTACAAAAAATAAAACAATGGCAAACCTAAGAGAGCATGTCTGCATCTCCATGTAGGTAAGTATTCAGTCACCCTTTTGGCCCCACACAGACTCCAAATTAACCTGCATTCTACAATCACCTGGAATGACCAATCATTCCAATTCAATAAAACACTAATTATTCTAGGCATCACATACAACACACATATGATATTCATTCCCCATGCAACAAACATCAGGGGAAAAAACAACAAACTAAATGCCCCCAAAACATTCATGGGTAACAGATTTGGAGAGGACAAAGAATTCCCTAATATCCTCCATAAATATTCAAATCTGCTCCATCCTAAGCTACTTACCTGCTTGGTAGTCCATCATATCAAAAGAAAATATAACATAGCTGCAAACCACAGGAAGAACGAGGGGGAAGATGCTTTGAAGGTTTGGGGCCTGAACACACAAGAGGGTGTGAGACAGGCAAGGGACAGAGCAAAATGGAGCAATGCAGTTTACAGGGTATGACATGACGCACTGTGAATGGTCTGAAACAGGGCATGTGATGTGGCTGGGGAAACCACAGGAAGGTTGGGTTAGGTTATGAGCTGAAGATGGGGGGACAGAGTGGGACAAGTTCTGAGTGCTTGGGACGTGAACATACAGTAGGGTCTGAGGTGTGCATGGGATAGAGTGACTTGGAGTGATGTGGTGTACAGGAAGCAATTTGCCGTCAGAGGACTGAAGTAGGATATTTGAAGCAGCTGGAGAAAACAATGGATTAGTCTATGGTGCTTACTTGTGGATACAGCCTGTGGTTTTGGGGCATTACACATAAGAGCTAAAGATAGGATGCGAGGCAATGAGGCCATATCTTTATCTCTTCTTAGTGTTATTATGCTAACATGTGTAATGTACTGAAACCAGACCCACCTATCCACAATCAGGCCTCATAGGCAATAATTAACTACCTTTAGCTGCCTGGTATAATGCTGTGGTTTCACCTGACTACTTCATATGCCCTGGTTCAGCCCATTGACAGAATGCTGCCCCTGCATGCACCATCAATTTAACTCTCTCTATCCCATGCATGTTCAGGCTCCAGCCACTTAAAACATCTTTCATCCTATCCTACCATCTCCAATATGGTTTTCCCCCTTTCCCTGTTCCCTCCTCTTATCACAAACATATCTTCTTAAGCCAGCTTCTCCTCATTCATCCTCTCTATATGTGCAAGCCATTTCAGCGTACCCTCTTCAGCTCTCAACCATACTCTTACTGCCCTGCCTACCCCTTACCCTATCATTTCTTACTCAATCAACCTTCCCTACATATTGTCATCAATCATTTTACTATTCTATCAAGGGCCTAAAGCTTTGCAACCATACAATTCCATGGGGACCACTATACCATCAAACATACCCATCTTTACCCTCTGAGACACTGACCTCTCTTTCCACACATTCCTCAATGCCCCTAGGATTTTGTCCCCCCCTCACCCGACGTAAGGATTACTTCAGCTCCCATGATTTCATCTGATGCTATGTCCACTCCAAGGTATCCAAAACACTCCATTTCCTGTAAGTTTTCTTAATGCAAACACACTCTAACCAATTTGTACCCCTTCCCTTCGCTTCAATGATAAACTTCATAACCTTACTTTTAATCATCTCAACTCTCAGCTTTCTACTCTTACACACTATTTCAAACTTAAAGACCAGCTTCTGCAGTATTATTCTCTAATCTGCCACCAGATCATAGCAACTAAAGATCAGCAAACAACAACAGACTCATGTCTCTGGCCCCCTCACTCCCTACACACTGCAAATCCTACCCTCTCTCCAAGACTCTTGCATTTACCTCTCTCACCATCCAATCATAAGCAGCTTAAACAGCCATAATGACGCAACACATCCTTGCTGCAGACCCATCTTCACCTGAAACAACTCACCTTCCTCTCTCCCTACTCACACAGATGCCTTACTCTCTTGATGGAAACCCCTTATTATTTCTGCAAGCTTTCCTCCCACACCAATATTCACAACACTGTACAAAGTATCGTATCTTATCAACCCTATCACACACTTTTCTGATCCATATGACACATAAGGCACAAAGTTTTAAGTCTATTTCTGTTCTTCAAAAGTAACGGTATTGGTATGACAATGACAATCAGCAACAGTATTAGTATCGGATAAAATTTTGGTAGCGATACCTCACTAATATTAGTAAGCAAGTTGGTGTTAATGGATTCTGCCTGCATGAGATTACATAATGAGTGAAAAGTCACCTTTGGCAAGGCTGTATCACTGGCAGTATGGTCTCATCAAAGAACGTCTCACTCCAAAAGAGTCTACAGTTCCTTGCTACTTGCTTTCTGTCATGAGTAATGCATCAAAACCATAGCCCCCTAATCACAACCAGAACCTTATATACACTATGCATACAGAATAAATGCCTCTGAGAAGTATTCAGATTCTGACAAATTTGACCAATAGATCACAAGAAAACTACAGTTAAACAGTCTGACTGACAACATAATACTTTTATCTCAATACCTGAAGTGTTTTCTTTCTTATAAGCTATTCATTGCACTTTAGAAAATACGATACACGAGATACATTGAAAACCTTACCTTGTAGAGGCTCAACAATGTCCATAAAGTCATCAAGGTTTGGCTGCAACTGGATAAGACCAGGCTGGATGAAGTCTGAATTGCCAGTACCTCGAGCTGCAAAATATAAGGTCTTAATATCAAAAAACAATCACAGTATTGTGAACAATAACAAGAAAGACAATCATTATATTTACAACAGAATGACTTATACATTCTCTTAGGGTGTTTTGGTTGAGGTGGTATGAGAAGTGAGATAGTCATGGGGAGTGGTTTGGTGAGGTAGGTAGTAGTTAGTAGGCAGCCAACAACCAGGGAGGTATATTACCAGCTCTTCAGTGGTTGTCAAGTTGCACTCCTCAGACCCAGGTAGCTGTCTTTTCTTTCTGACTCACCCACACATGGACTACAATCTCTCCTTGTCATATAACACTTGACAACACTTAACTCACACAGCTCGTTCTTCGTAACTCTACACTTTCCTGAGGTGAGCGATATGTGCTAGCCCTGCTTTTTGGCAAAATGGTAGGAGTAATAGAAGAAGCAAAAGGTAGAAATATTTAGGTAGGAGCATTAGGTAGAAGTAGTAGGTAGGAACATTAGGCAGGAGCATTAGGTACAAGTAGTCAGGTAGGAGCCTCTGCAAACACTGTACTTAACTTGCCCTCTGAGAGCGGCCTGTTAAGGGTGAGGCACTAAAAGCTAAGAAGCAGCACTGGAGTTCACTAGTTATGGTGACTCTATTGCAAAAACCACGTCCTTGAGGCAGTTCCAAAAGGGAACAGGCATCAGAGATATAGATAGATAGATAGATAGATAGATAGATAGATGTTTGGTGAAGAGAGAAAAGGTGATGAAAGTCTTGTGCAAGATGAAATGTGGTAAGGCGGCTAGAGTGGATGGTATTGCAGCTGAACTCATTAAGAAAGAGGGTGACTGTGTTGCTGATTGGTTGGCAAGGAATTTCTGTATGCGTATGGAGCATGGTGAAATTCCTGAGGATTGGTGGAATACATGTATAGTGCCACTGCATAAAGGCAAGGGGGATAAAGGTTAGTGTTCAAACTACAGAGGTATAAGTTTGTAAAGTATACCTGGTAAGCAGCATGAAAGGGTTTGATTGAGAGGATGAAGAAATATACAGAGCATCAGACTGGGGATGAGCAGAAGTGGTAGGGGATGTGTGACTCAGATGTGTGCTTTAAAGAATATGTGAAAAATACTTAAAGAAACAGATGGATATGTATGCGGCATTAATGGATCTAGAGAAAGCGTATGATAGGACTGACTGAGATGCCTTGTGGAAGATCTTAAATGGTGTGGAGGCAAAGCTTCCAAAAGGAGGGAGACATTTTTATCTGGGGTGTAAGGCTTGTGTACAAGTTGGAAGTGAGGAGAATGAATGGTTCCAAGAGAAGGTTGGTCTACAGTAGGGGTGTGTGATGTCACCATGGTTGTTCTATTTATTTATGGACTGGGTATGTGGGAGTTAAATGCAAGAGTCTTGGAGACATGGGGCAAGTATGCAGTCTGTAGGAAATGATACGGCCTGAGAAGTGAGTCAGTTGTTGTTTGCTGATGATACAGCACTAGTGGCAGATTTGAGCAAAAAACTGCAAAAACAGGTGAATGAGTTTGGACAAGTGTGTGAAAAGGTGAAGTTGGGAGTAAATATGAATAAAAGCCAGGTTATTATGTTTGGTAGGGTTGAGAGACAGGTTAGCTGGGGTGTAACTTTGAATGGAGAAAAATTGGGGAAATGAACTGTTTTACATACCTGGCAGTGGATATGACAGCGAATGGAATCATGTACACGAAAGTGAGTCTTAAGTTGGATGAGGGGGTGAAGATTCTGGGAATGCTTAAGTGTGTGGAAAGACAGATTGTTATCTAGGAAGGAAAAAATGGGTATGTTTGATGGAATAGTAATTGCAACAATATTACATGGATGTGAGGCATGGGCTATAGATAAGGCTGTGTGGTAGAGGGTGGATGTGTTGGAAATGAAATGTTTGAGGATATATTACCTAAGTGAAACACACAAAATCCTTTTTAAAAATTCTGAACTGATACCCAAACCTTTCGTATCTACTAAAAACACTACACATGCTATGGGCTTCACCACTGTACTTATATTCAAAACAGAAACTTCACCCATAAAATGTATAACAAACTATAAATACAGCATGCGTTCCTCTCTTTCTTCTCTCAATAAATGTTCTCTCTTCTACTTTTAACCCTAACATTATATACTTCAACTCATTTTTCATCTCCTCCTCCCTTTAATTAAAGCTCATTCTCTTTCTCAGACAAAACATATCTCCTCTCTCTATGCAGCATTTTGGTTTAGGGAAGCAGTAACCTTGTAAAATCTAATTGTGCTAAAACACAATTTCTCCTCATATTTCTTTCTAAGGGTCATTTTTTTCATTTGTTCAATTTCATAACACCATAATCAACCCTGAAATAATATATACATGCTGGGCACAACCTTATCTTCCACTCTGTCCTGGAATCCCACTTACTCAACATCACAAAGTCTGCTTCCTAAAACCCAGGAATGTTGGGTAGGTGCCATGATTATTTTTCTTGTGAGCACCTGTTTCACATCTACAAGGGTTTTATTTGCCAAAGATTGAAATACTGCTCACACATCTGGAGTGGCTCATTTGCCACCTCTCTATTAACTTGAGAGGAATCAGAAGCCTTCCATCTTATCAATCCTCCTCGCATCATCTCTCTTCAACCTTCCCTTTCTGTGCACTTCGATGTTACTAAGTATTATATTGGCCATTGTTTTCATGAACTGTCTGCATGTGTCCCCAACCCTATGGTTCGAACCCATGGCACGCTTTTAGGTGCTGCTTCTCATGGCTTCTGTGTAGAGAATGGCCACTCAAGTAGTACATGTGGTGATGCCTCCTCTTCCCTTGAACAGCTACGCTGTGGAATTCTCTTCCTTCTCTTGCTTTTCCCACTTCATGCACACTTTCTTCCTTTAAGATTCAGGTCTACAAACACTTGTGGAGCCCTGTTTAATTTCTGGTTTCTTCCTCTACAAAATTTTTCAGTCACCTAAGATGGCTTTGACTGATGCATGCTATTTGCCCTTATCATGTCAGACACTAAAAAGAAAAAAGAAAAAAAAGGTAACAAGTGCAAATGAGATTACTGTTTGTCTCTTCTTGATGCTACCTCGCTAAGGAAGGAAAAGAAGCTGTGTTAAATAAGAAATAACAGATGTATTCAAGTGAACAAATAAAATGCAATATCTATCTATCTATATCTCTGACACCCATTCCCTTTGGGACCCCACCTCAAAGGGGTAGCCATGGCAAAAGAGCCTCTATAAATGATGAGCCCCAGTGCTACTTCTTAACCTATAGTGTCTCATCCTTAACAGGCCACTAGCAGATGGCAACTCTAGCGCAGTGTTTCCAAAGGTCTCTACCAACTACTAAAACCTAATGTTCCTGCCTAATGTTGCACCCTACCACTTCTAACTAATGTTCCCACCTAAATGTACCTACCAACTACTTCTACCAGATGTTTCTTCCTTATGCTCCTGTTACTTATATCTACTGCTCCCATGAAGAATGAGTTGTGTGAGTTAAGTGTTATCAAGTGTTTGTGGACAAAATGCCAGCAGTCCACAGAGGAGAGAGGCAAAGACAGCTACCTTGGTCAGAGGAGTGCAACTTGACAATCACTAAAGTGCTAGCTCACTATGTAGCTGTCACTAATGCTCCTGATACCCAGGTGGGTAGTACTAGTAATATACCTCCCTGGTCGGTGGCTGCCTACCTAACTACTACCTACTAAAATGCAATACAGAAAACAATTTTTATGTCATGACTTCTCATATTCATAATGAAGTAAAGAATAACAAATGGTGTCCGAATGCTTTAGATACCAACCCCACATCTGAAGCACCAAATGGAAAACATCCACCAGATGATTGTGATAAATTCTGTGTGATGGTTGTTATCAAATAAATGAAACGTCAACAACTTGGTAACATAAAGAAAAGTAATATTATGATATATGTAAGTGTTACCTCAGAAACTTTAACTGGATAGCAGAGATGGGGAAAAACAAAATGAAATATAATAGGGGTTGGGTAGAGGGAAAAACAACACACTACATGGAAGTGGCAAATGGCCACCTTTAAAAGACAACTTGGAGCTGAAGAAAGTTAGCAAAACCAAGTGAACATCATTGTAAATGAAGTCAAAGAAAGGATCTGCTATTAGGAGAATGTTTAAGTCTCTTACATTTTGAAGATATGTTCAGAGGCAATGTCACAGAAAATATCTTTACAAAAACATAAATGTCATTACAGGAGCTTTACACTTAAAATTCTGTCCAACATCAATAATTTTCAGTGTTTCTATAGATTAGTGATAAACATTTATGAAACTAAAGCGTCAGGTCTTTCAATACCAAGTATACGTATCAGTCTCCCTTGAATCTGGGAAGGATAAAAGCTTCTTCATGAAACTTAAACATCAAGTCTTCAAATATTAAGTGAACATACCAATCTCTCTTGGATTTGGGAAGGCGAAAGGCTGCGGTGGGTTGACAAGTGAAGAAAAAAGAACATCTGTGAAATCCATAAACTCAGACAGATCTCCTTCCTCCAGTGATGGTGGCATCCCAGAGTAGCTACGTGAGAAGTCCATTCCCTCCAGGTCAAAGAGGGACTGAAAGAAATGCTATTTGTGAGACTCATCTTCATTTACAGTCCAAATATCAGCATCTAACACGCATATAACTGAACAAATTTACAGAATTATGATTAAGATAAAAAAGAATAAAACTGCAAAGTTAAACATTCAATATCCAATATATCATTGCCTTTAAACAGATGGTCCACACTAGTCAAATCTCTGAGCAAACTAGTCAAACCACATCTCACATTCTTCCACACACACTCTCCCCTCAACTTCCATATCAATATGCTGTTTTTCCACCACATCTCTGGTCTCCTCCAAGACTAATGCACATTTCTGGGTGGCATAACCTACATATTAACTTAACAACATATGCCTTCATTTTCTGAGTGCTGGAATTAGCATTTGCTTCCATTTCTTGAGTGCTGAAATCTAAAGTTCTACAAGTCTTACGACAGCTGCATATATCTAATGCTGGTTAACCACTACCTCTATTGTCTTTAACCCTCTCTCATTCCCTCCTGTTTTTGCACCTGTCTACATATTTTCTGGACCTCCACTCTCATCTCATTTGACTCCTCTTATGGACTGTTTAATTAATCTGCATCAGCTATATCACTGCTCATAACATATTTTTCCAATTTCTGTCATCTGTGTACATGGCTGACTGCCCTTTCAGCAGCAACCTTGTTTCATATCAGTGAGTTTTAAATGAAGATGGTATCTATTCCTTGCTTCCTGCTATCTGTGATGAGGTAATGCTTTATTCAACTTCCCTCTGAGAGGTTTGGGAGCCTCAAACTGATTCCAGAGGGCTGTCTGTTACCATTCTGAGAAATCAAGTTTCCTTCTTCAATGTCTGGATTGGCTTTCTTCTCAAAAGTAAACATAATTCACTAGGAATGTCATTCCTTCCAACTATCCATTTAAGACTCCACAGGACAAATAAAATTTCTCATTCATTTCTTACTTTCAACTACTAACGAATTCTCTCTCTCACTCTTTTGTGCGGTGAACAATCTATACTAGCCCTGCCATTACGTCTAAATCTTATCATACGTACTAATACGTAGATACTCCTTTCAATGAACTTTAAAATCAGTATAGGCTTACGTGAGGTTGCAAAACTCCACACTGCCTGCAATGTCTTATATTTGGTGGGGGTAACTTTGCCAATCACCACTTGTTACTTCCCACTCCTCACTTGGACTATGGCTACAATGCGACCACCTTAATCTATGAAAATTTCTATAAGAAGGTAATCATCCCTTGTCTGACATCATTTCCGAAGCAGCCCATTTCTGTCCTCAGTTTTTAATACTTATGTTTTATCAATGTTTATATTTTTCTGTGACAGTATTTCCCCACTGATGTAAATCTCGAAAACTTATTTAACTCCTTTATATCACCTGGTCTCTGATATTGAACCAAGTGAAATATTCTTAAAGCATCATTATTATCATTAGCATTAATTATCATTTTCATTATCATTATGATTAGTTTTTGTTGTTGTCATTAGAGCAACCTAAGCCATGTAGTATACAAGGGCTGATGTGCTGTCAATGGGCTGAATCAGGGTTAATGCAGTGGTAAGGGAAGATCATGGAATAGTCTGTGGGGCTTGGCTGAAAGGGAACTTCGATTTGGGTGCAGTCTTTATGGAAGTTAGGAAATGCATGTAAACAAATGAGGCAGTTCATCTGTTCCTAGGGCTACCTTGCTTATGTGGGAAACAGTTAACAAGGATGAAAAAAATATTATGTACATGTGAACAAAAGTAAGGTAATGTGGAGAAGCAGGAGACTGAGACATGATGGTCTGAGAATGAGGGACGACCTGGAGGAAGTGGATATGGCAGCAGAAGGAATCATGGGGGCTGAAGTGAGTCATATGGTAAGGAAGGGGACTAAGGTAATAGGTTCAGAGGGAGATCTCAAAGACAGGCATGTCTGAATGTATAGAGATCCCACCAATGTTGCAAAGATGCATGTCTTGGGCTTTAAACACAACAGAGAGAGAGAGAGTCATGCTAGAAGTGAAATGTCTAAGGACAGTATGTTGTGTGAGGCAGGCTGATTGTATATGAAACAAGAGCATAAAAGAGAAGCGTGGTAATAAAGGCATTTAGATTGTGACAGCTGACCAAGGTATGCTGAAATGGTTTGGATATGTGGAGAGGATGAGAGATGAAAGACTGCCTAAGAGGATCTATGTGTCAGAACTGGAGGGAGAACAGGGGTGGGGGTGTGGGGTGGAGGGGGGTTTGCCGAGGAGATTGAAAGATGGAGGTGCGACTATGGAGAACTGAGGCCTGAAGATTCAGGGAGCGAGAAGTGGACAGCATTAACTGGACTGATGAGATATGTGGGGCAAACGTTTGTTCAATGGGTTGAACCAGGGCATATGAAGTGGTTACAGTAAACCATAAAGCAGTCTGTGAGGCTTGGTAAGCACCAGTTTTCATAAACTATACATGAGAGCTAAGAAGTGATGAGTGCAAATGAGGTCACTGTTTGTACGTATCTGACAGAACACTGCTAAGGAAAGAAAGGGAATTAGTTATTAAAGAAAAAGTATCATTATTAGTAGTATTTTAGTTCTGACCACAAAACATGAGCATCAAGTCTTCCAATATATATTAGATGCATATAAACTTTAACAAGTTTGTAATGTGAATAAGGTGAATATCGTTTGCTGTCTTCCTGGGGCACTTTCTTTTTCCCAATATCATTTATGCTGAGACTCGTCTGTTAACCAGGGTTAGACAAACACCCACTAAATCTTTACTGTTATAGTCTGCACTGGTATACAATAATTCATCTTACATTCAGAGAGGAAAGTATAGAACCTGTCATTAAGAGCTACTCTCTGCCTCCCAATTATGCAGCAGTTAAGTGCAGAAAATCAGGTTTTTCTCTTATCTTGGGAGAATCCCAGGCATTAGCTATCTCCTGCTACCATCTGCAAAGTCTGGATTATTTCTTTGCCCTTCTTTATTACTTTTTCCTGACAGCACTGTTTGTACCTGTATGGACTAAGTATTATGCATCTTTGGCTGTGTTCCTTATGACATAATCATAATTCAACATGACATTTTCCATTTTAGCTCCAGCTCAATGTGTTTAAATCCTTCTATCTTTGTCTGTTGCCAAACTTATGTGTCCAAGTTCCTAATTAAGGAATCATCTTCAATTATTACACTATGGTTTATCTCCCACTTTAAGAAATAAAGATATAATATACTGAGAATGAAGGCATTACTGATGGCTAAACGAGGTGCTCATTTGGTATACTTAATGAAAATGTGGATAAATAATTAGGAAGACTACCACAGTAAGGCAACCCACATGAAAAACAGGAAAAAATAAGATGAAAATTGGTAACACAAATACAGTTCTTCAGTTTAGAAATGTATAATAGACTTCAAAAAGAGAAGGGGGAATGAATATCATTAAGAAAGTGAATTTATCATTCAGAGAATGGAGACATGTCCTAGGCCCTTTATCTATTTTGTGGGATGTCAAATCTGAGGGAGTTAAATGTTTCAGTAAATATCATAAGAATGAAAAGAGGAACACGAGATGTTGACATTTAATGCATACTGTTGTTCTTAGAAAATATCATCAGTTATGGTAGTAACCCATTGCAGCTCACATCATGTGGGAAATAAAAAAAAT
>JAUUDW010573608.1:0-11950 GCA_032361385.1 Panulirus guttatus | reverse complement strand
TCCAGAGTTTATATGTAAAAAGATTCTTTTTTTATGATACAAGTCGTTACCCCAGGCAGTGTTGGTGCGCGCCTCCGGAATACAGTTTTAACCTCCACTCGAGGAGGGATGACCCGGGAACTAGTTCTATCTAACTCGTTAGTCTAGTGCCCACGTTGCCCAGCTGCAGAGTAATTTCATATGAGAATGCTAACGGTTGATCTGTTTTTGGGTATGCAAGGCTACAAAGAATGAGTTCTCCACTTTATATCATTCGGCCGTTAAACTTAAGCACAGCAGAACCATTCTCGTTACGATAGAGTTTTTTGGGGTGATTACTGAAGACAGAAAAGACGATAGAGAATCTACTTCAATCCTTTAAAACTGTACGAAAACACGACCCAAAATTCCCAATTCTGTTGACGAGGTAACATGACGGGCGCTGTTCTGCTCTGCACCTCTGTATATCTCTGTCCTCAGCGGCGTCACTCATGGGTCGTCCCTCAAGGGGAGAGGACGGGTTCTAATGCGTTTCTCTGCCACATTTCATTCTCCAAGACAAGAACACTATGACTGCAGTTTTCTTCACTCTTCAACTGAATCCTTCCGATTTTGAAAAATTCTCGTTGGAGGTTAGAGCAGAGCTTTCCTTGCTGTCTAAAGCAGCACTGGGGGATTTAGAAGTACTCCAACTGACTGGAATGAATAATCAATAATTTCTTAAGAGAGTCCAGTTGATAAAATATATCTAAATACCTAATACAATTCATCTATTTCCTACGTCTGAATTTAATGAAATATAGGAAAAAAATAGACAGACCAACAGAAATATCTTTTACTTCCAAAGACATTTCCTAAACTCTTTTCTGCCCATCCTCTAAATCGACGGGAGTGGAAACGTCGTCACCTATAAAGGAGCGACACAGAGCGAGTGAGGTGAATCTTGTGTGTCCCCTTCGTCAAACGGTAAATTTTGGGCGTTGGCTCAAGTCGTGTTTTTTTATTTTCTTCTGGTATTGGTCAAAACTGGTTCGGCGAATCACGAAAAGAGAATATCTGTAGATTAAGCTGGTCATCGTCGAAGTCTTCCTCATGTGTTTTTCCTAAGACAACATGCTTAAATAAATCGAGGTGTTACACCCAGGGTTCATAAATCTGCTCTCTTTACGTGAGCTCAACCAGCCAGCCGTAAGGTGGGCCAGGAAGGGCGTTAATCGGTAAAGTAAACGCAGGAACACTCACCGTTTTCTGTCACATCATCAGGTTATTATAACTTGTCTTTCCTGCAAATAGTTTACCATCCTTCGCTCAAGGGGTAGACTATAGTAAACCAGTCGTGTATTACGAATGTTAATAATAATTGAGAGCCACACACGTAAACTTGTATCCCATACTTCTAGTTTGTAAAGAACTGCAATCACAGCATTGATAACTAGGTTACATACTGCAGGGCGTGGGCTCGACTCCCCGCATGAATACACACTGACTCGTGCAAAAATATCAGCACTGCGCAGCACGCTTGGGAAAGCTGATGAAAAGCTCTGTATGGTGGATTGGATTATTTTCTTTGTTAGCGTTGAAATCTCCTTAATTTGGTGGATTGGATTATTTTCTTAGCCAGCGTTGAAGTCTCCATAATGTACTGCTCGCTCTTTCAAGCATCGCCAGGCGTACTGAAGATGCTCCACTCTCTGATCTCCTGTCATTCGTTCTCTCTGAACCGAACACTTGGATTGATTTCTTCCTAGTATCATACAGGTAGCTAATCATCCGTTATCAACATACATGATGAGATAACATCATAAAAATGAAAGGGTAATGTAACAGTTTAGAACCGCATCTCTATTAACTTTGAATACTAGGTTTTTTTGGGGAGGTTTGCATTGCTGCTGTCCTGTCTAGAGAAAACAGGAACAGCTGGGAGCATGATTCTAATCATAAGGTATTCTTGAACGATATCAAATAATGTGTTAGTACCATACCAGGGAACATTTGTGATCAATCAAAGTAGGCAATACGCTTGCAGAAAATCTATAGAACGTATGAAAACCTCACCTAACACACAAGATCTATAATAATACTTTTCAATAACCTAATTGAAATATAGCAGTCACACCCATGATTAAGCACCACCAAAAATACCGGATGCCATCGAACGCACAACACAGCAAGCAGCTTTGCAATCCTCTGCAACAGACGAATTACATTGGTATAAGTCTACTAACATACCAGCCTCTAGGTGAGGATTTTATATACTCTGCTTTCGTCACCTACTTTTACATTAATGAGCTCTACATTTTCCCTGCTATACATATCCCTTATCGCCTTATTCAATATTGTTCAATGAAATAAAATGCTCCGTATCATGCCCTGCAAATGTTATTGTATTCCCTAAATGCTGCGTTAGTAATTCAGAAAAACATCACCTTGTATTCAAATCTAATATGGATGTGGAGTTAAACCGGTAAACTGAGTATAAAAGACTTTCATGTTTAACAAAAGGAAAACTTTTAGTATGCGAGTTTGAATAAAAATATCTAAATGAGTTACTCCTACACTCCACGGAGTGAGATTATTCGTTTTCTTTCCATGTTTATGAGAGAAAACGTATTACGGGATGACTATACGTTTTCTTTCTACCTGAAATTCTTTTCCTCAACATACAATCGAGACTTTTTGATACGAAAACTGAGAGTACAAACGTATTGTGATAACAAAAAGCGTATTCCTAATAAAAATATTTAAAGGACAAGAATAATGAATTAGCTCACCCTCAGTGCATTGTGTATAAAGGCCTAATTTCTTCCTGTCATCGAAATTTTACAGAATAAAACGACTGTGAGGGAATGGATTACACTCACATTATCACTGAAACTTTTGGGTATCTATTCAAAGGGGATTTTCGCACTGTGTGTCTGTGTGTTCTCGGGTGTGCCATACTGGCACAGGGAGGCCCGGGTGTGACTCTAAGTGTAGTGAACTCTTTCACATGATTGTATCTGTGTTGTGCAAGATGTGCGAGCATCTACAACATCTTACAGAACGACTTGGGCATCCGTATTGCTGTTCCAATGATGATTCTTTTACAATCACGTCTCTAAGTACTGTATTTATTTCGTTTCTTCGATGATAATGTCAAAGTGTTTGTTCTAAACATACAAAGAAATAGAGATAGGTTGATACGCAGCTTCAGCTGTGGAATGCACTGAAAATTTCTGTCTCTATCTTATGGTTGGATAAAGGGGAAGGGATAATGTTCCAAGTGTGTTGATACGAATAAGACGTCTGATAATGGGACGAAATTCTTTGGGCAAGAAATGACAGGACATAAAGCACATAAATGTGTAAACAATGAAAGCGCCACTTGATAAAAGAAACATAACAGAAACGGTGTCTCTAAGATGAAACCTGACAATAGAATCGTAAAGTTGTTTACGTTTTCCTCTTTAAAAAGGCAAGTAAATCACACATGTATTCAAAATCGGACCCGGTATCAAATCATAAAATCGACGACAAATTGAACCTACTCACCTTCCTCAAACTGATGTACAGACACCAATAGATAAAGTTACTTTTAACATTCTAACGCAAACTGACATTTCAACAGGTTAACTGATACTTGTCACATGATGCCTATGTTAATAACCAAATGGTGAAGAAGCAAACCTACATATTACTCATGAAGTGGCAAAACCTTCGTCCCTTCTCCAGAGATGGCCACAGTACTTACCGCCTCTAACTGCAATATCTTCATTACCACGTACCTGAGGAGAGAAAAAATGGTTCTTTAGTAAATTCATATCTGTATAGATATCTGAAAATTGGAAAGAAAAAGATACAATTATACATCTTGCCATATATATATATATATTACTCTTAAGACTTGTAGTGTAACCAACATGGGAACCTAAACAAAAAGGAGACTCACAGTTATGCATAACTGAAACAGTGCGGAAAGTATTTAAAATAGCATTGCTCTAACGGGGCACTGAGCAAGGCGTTACGTCTGTTATTCTCCGACAGATGGCAGGAAGAGCGGTAGAGAAACAGGGCGTCTGTATATATACGATTAGGCTTAGTAATATACGAAGGTGTGAGGTCGAATACCTTGGCTGGTTTAGGGGTTAATGCCAAAGCTGGAGGAGGTCGATATCTGCCTAGTAGAGAGAGAGAGAGAGAGAGAGAGAGAGAGAGAGAGAGAGAGAGACTAACAAACCCACAATAACTCCCAGAATCCGAGACAACGCAACATAAAGGTCACCGGACGGCAAATTACACCCCACACCGGCAGGTCCTGGTCGCCCAGGATAACAGCCAGCCAGCCAGCCAGCCAGCCAGCCAGCCAAGGTCACAGCCAGACAGACAGACAGACAGACGGATGCAGGTCACAGCGGACGGACGAGAACGCTTGTCGCGGTTCCCAGACTGTGACGGGATGAGCTGCTGGACAGGAAGTAACTAAAATTTCACTCTTATGGGAATTGTGACTTGCTTGTGTATAATGAATAGCGAAAAGGAATCTTGACAAGCAAAAAAGAAAATAATATTGGTATATCATTATTTCAATATTTTTTAGAAAAATATTCAAATGGCTGTAACTTAGTTTTTTGACGAATTTAACATTTTTTTTCTTTTTTTACCTCTTTTTTTTTGTTGGTGAATCGGTTTCAGGTTCCTGTAAGTGATCTCTTGGACGCCGAAGACGAGTGCAGTGACCTTCAATAACTGTGTTGGTTGGTAATAAAAGAAACTTTTTGTATTTCTTAGGTTAAACCGAGAGACATTTTTGCATTATCTCATTTTACATTATCATGTCTCATAAAAACTTTCCTTCCCGTAAGTAAACTGCTTCAACTGTAGAAGAGTAAGATGGACATTGTAAGTAATTCCTGCAAGTTACTGATGGTTTTGATAACGAAAATGCAGGCATTATATAAATGTGGTTTTAATAAGTCTGTAGTTTTAAGATCACGTAGGAAAAATCATCTAGGCACAAGACTGTAAAGATAGTAGTAATGGGTAGACCAAGAATCAAAACACGGTATCAACACTACGGTTCCCATCCAATATCTACTTCCATAGAGAACCACCTATTGCCTTCACGATTCTCTGAATTCATCCTTCTTACAAGGTATAGACGTTTCGGAGGCAGATCTATGCCTTCCACTATGTGATTTTAAGTTATTACAGGCACAAAGGAAGTGGCCTTGAGATTAGCATAGTTATCCCAGGTTAGATGAAGGCTAGTCTTTTGTTACGATTCTTTGTTCCGCTTCTGAACCGATCTTCGTGCAACTGCCCACTGACAGCACAGTCCCGGAGGAAGCCATGGGTAATTTCGTTGCAACAGAATGTTGCAGTGTTTCCGGTATTCCCTTTTTTTCCCCTGAGTCTGGGCAGCTGCATGTAGCCACAGACAGCTGTACCCTTACCCCTAGCCTTCAGGATCAGCTGCATTGGTCACCTCATTGTATCATCCTGATCTGATGGCAACATTGAATTCGTATTAACATCATCTCTTCAGTAATCCTTTTTACATATTAACCAGATGATCAGTAAGTTCTTGTATCAAATATGGATTGATGAGTACGTTTTACATTACTAATAACCGAATATTTAATCGACAATATATTGTAATGAGCTTTTCAAAGATGTAGCTTTGGCTAACAAAAACAAAATAACAAAACCCTGTTAGGAAATGAAAAACAAAAACAGAAATCCTCGTATTATGTGTTCTGCCTCTGGACAGAATGAAACCAAGTCTGTCTAAATTACATCAGGTGTTGGTAACGCCCTGTGGCAACACCACACGTAAGTCACTACCCTCACGACGTTTCCTTAGAGATGACACCACTGTTTGACAACACAGTTTGAGGAACTCTACACCCTATCAAGGCTGGAGGCCCTATTAAGCCAAGAACACTATGGCGCAAAGCCCTTAACCAAGGAAGACCCTAATACACACGGTCAGGCCCTAAAATATGAGATCACTAAGCCTTTCCAGTACGGTGAAGTGAGAGAAATTTGTTACAAAAGTCTCAAAAATAAAACATGATTTTTTAATCTTTCTTTTTCCTTTAACATTGCCAGATTTCGTCCCTGCTGTGTCATTTGTTGTCTCTCATATTATGAGTCTCTCATATTACGTCGTCTCTCATATTACGTGTACGATGAGGAGTGAGGGTGAACGTGCATCATGAGGAAGGAGTGAGGGTGAAACGTGGATCGTGTAGATCCTCACCACAACAGACAGTCACGGCTGCTGTGTGTACATAAAAGGCCTTTTGTGTTCAACTAGCGGAGAGGTGGCGCCTGGGGCGAGGCGTCTGCCCCGGGATTAAAAGAGAGAGAGAGAGAGAGAGAGAGAGAGAGAGAGAGCTACATAGCTATGAATATCACACGGACCCCAAGGTGCAAGCGACGTGGTCTGGCTTTAACACTACAGAGGAAGATGTGGTCACCTTAGAACCAGTAGAAGAAAAGAATAACACAAAAAGGCTCTCTCACTCCCCACCTTCCGCTTCCTCTCGGCAACGCGCCGAACCGAAAACTGGTAGAAGAAAAAAATACCTTGCAGGAGTAAGAGAAAAGATTCAGGAATAACGAGCTGTTCAAGAGGCAGACAGTGAGCTAGGTATAATAGTCATATAACAGTGATACAGAACAAGAACTAACGAAACAATTAAAGGTACAAAACAATTAACAAACAACAAAGGTCAATCACTAAATAGAATTATGTGATACAAAGTAATTGAAAAGTATAATGATATATCAGATTATCAATACAGCTCTATGATTGGGAAAATGATTGATGGTGACAATGATGATGATGCATGAATCTTCGTGTTTAAGACGGCAACGAGGCTCACGTTCAAGCTGCGAAGATGATGATGATGATGATGACTTGAGCATGATAAAGGTGACACTGAAAGTGATGATGGAGACGCAGATGAATACAAGGAGAGAGAGAGAGAGAGAGAGAGAGAGAGAGAGAGGCAGACAGACAGACAGACAGATATATCCGAACACAGAAAGATCAGCAGCGCCTCTGCATGTCTTACGTGTCTGCAAATAGTTTATAGCTTCCGGAAGCAACACCTATTGTACACACACACGCGCGCGCGCGCGTACACAGAAAGAACACGGGCGCACATGGATGTCGGTCGAATAATTCTTTTAGATTATTAGACAACCATAAATCGTCATCCAAATATATCTCGTTCCTGTAACATGAACGTATCATTGCATATATAATGATAATGATAACGATGATGATAGCAGTACTAATGACTATGATAATGATGATGATACGAAGAAAAAGATGAAGAGGAGGAAGAACGATTAAAAAAAAAATGTTTATAACCTCAAGATAATATGGTACATTCAACTCGATGACCTAAAAGTAACACTACAATATTACCGAAACGTTACACTACAACATGACCGGGAAGTAACGTAACAACAACATGACCAGGAAGTAACTGTGAAGGTTTCATGAGTAAAGAGAACTTTGAACACATTCATTATTGTCTAAAATGCTTTTAAACTGGAACGATTGCGCCAGAGGCGTTAATCCCATCCCAGTACCATATGACAACCAACTGGCTTTTCCCTCTCCCGCGCAAGACACGTGTAAGCCACACAATCTAAACCACAGTCAAGATTTACGGTCTCCTCTTTGTCTGTTAGTAAAAGCTTATCGAAGCATCTTTAAGATGCCGCCTCCACGCGGAACGAAGTACAGACAATATCGCAGAACAAATGATGTGGTGATTTAAATTTTTTTTTTGCATCTTGTTTCGTAATGGAGTGGAGTTGTCGAAGGTGTTATTACTGATCTTCAACTCGCAATTAACAAGTTCCCTTCGGATGGAAGATATCATTTCTCACCTCCATAAATATCTTCGTATTTTTTATTCTGAAGATTTATTGTCTAATTACCAATGAAGACAATTTAAGTACTAATATTAATCTGTTTGTCAGTTGCTATTACTTTTCCTAGTTACTACTTAAATCACAAGTAAACAGAGCAAGACTACTCCATGTAGCGTCACGTTGGTCACAGAGAAAAGTTAATTTTCTTTATTTTCCAGCAGCGTAACCCCCAGGGCTAAAAACATTTAGTCCACGTCACTGAAGAATAATGATGTAGATGTGACGCGTCCCCAGAACCTGGCGTAACGTCACATGATGGAGGCCCAAGCTAACGCCAGGGTACGGACGAGAGACCGTTACAAAGCGTTACGGGTACTTATGCTGTTATATGTTTAACTACGGTTTAAAAAATGAATATAAGAAAATATATCAATTGGGTGTTAGGTAAATGAAAAGTCATCAGATACAGCTGAAGATGTTTTCTGCAAATGCATTTATGATTATCGTGGACATTACAGTCTTTAACAGAAAGAAAAGGAATGCCAATATGACAAGAGAATAACTAAATTGATTAGAATATGAAGCGATATTGCCATTTCTACCTTTTGCAGACGAAAAGAATAATTATGCGTTTGCATATTGACATGAATCCCGGTTGATGTAAGCGCCTGAGAAATGCTGAAATCTACACAGCTATAAACAAATGTCCTCATTTTTCTCACTCTTGAGGACATGGCTGCATTGATTTCTGTAACAAAGCTTACGGGTTTAGCTGAAGGCTTTGTCCGTTCCTACTCCCCATAAATCCCAACCCTAAGTGTCACATCAAGAATCTATTTCTGTTCCTCAATTCTTCCTTTCCGCTTCCTTTCTCTCCGTCTCATTTCAATCACGCGTACAACTTACAGCGACTAACGTTTGCTGAGGATTAGAGAAAAGACGGAACAGTTAATCCTTACTTTGTATTTAGCCTTCGAGAAATGTTTCGTCAGCCTGACTCAGCTGAAGGACCAGCCTAATAAGCCAGTAGGGGTCGAGATGAAATATTAGTAAACACGCAAGAATATTCCCCGAGCTGGCACTTTCTGGAAACCCCTGGCAATGAAAACATTATTGTTTACTACCCGACCTTTCGAGGAATTTACATCTCTGAGTTGATATTTATCGCTTTTAGTAATTCCTTAAAGTCTGCAAAGCGTTTTGTGGAAAGATATGTCTCGCATTTATAGGCGGACGTGTTAGAAAAGAGTTCTTAGGAACGTTGGGGTGATGAGATCACTGGGGAGCGGAGGGAAGAGCTCACTGGGGAGCGGAGGGGAGAGTTCCGTGGTTAGCGAAGGCGCTGCTTAAGGTCCTAATAACAGGGAGAGTAATTTCGCTCAGCAACGACTTAATAACATTTCGCATTAGAATTATGAATAATTAATCCTCAACTTTATCTCATTTAATGATTATTTCCAAGTTGAAAAACAGCCAATTGACTTCGAAAAATTAATATTTCTCCGTGAAAAGCACTTACGAAAGATTTTCTAAACTCATGTGACACCTACTTACCTAAAGGAAAACATATTTCAGCAAGAATGGCCACAGATAAGTAACGGAAAGACACTTATATAACACTAACGACTTAAAAGAGAAACTGGCTCTTTAGTAATACTTTCATCGAAGTCGCGTTCCAGCACATGTGTTGCCAGGAACTGTAATTGGTCGTTACGTTCAAGTCATTTAGGAGCGTGAAGTCTTCCTCTCCTGCTTGCATTCCGACGTTCCTCGTCTGTCTTGACTCCTCGTGCATTAACACGGTCAATTACTATTCCCTCAGGCGATCCATTCACTTTCATTCCCTGATGATAGTGATGAAAATGACGTGACATTTCCTCAAGACAGTAACGATGATGGAGTAGAATGATTGTTATAAACATACTCAACAATACCAGTAATACACAAATTCTTCATTATTAACAAACCGACTCACTATACATTCTTTATATAAACTATATACATCTGGTAAAGCTTCTCTCACGGTAGCTAAATATCATTCTCCCTTTTTTTTCAATAAATACAGTCTTATACAGTCATACCTTCTGGAGAAGTAAGATATATGAAACGTTGAGATAAAGATCTATAAAGCAGATTATTTATAGATAACGTTACAGTAAGACGATACTCTGTGAACCGCAGGACACCATCATCACATGTTCTACGGAACCCGTAGGTTCGGAATGTCTGTGTACTGCACCGCTCTGTAAGTGACTCGAACCGATGCAATTTCCTGGACAGCTCCAGGTAACGTTGGCCCGCCCCTATAGCCAGACCCAATTCCGAAAGTGTCCCACCACAATTCACACACAGACAATAACACCCACCCACCCACCCACACACCTGCTGGTCAGTAATCTATTTTCCGTCGAGACCTGAAGAAGGTTCGATCTCTTCTGATTGTTATGGGTCAATACCAATTTTCTCTTTTTATCAAAGGGTCATCGACCCCTATCAAGCGATCAACAGTGATAAACAGAGTGGGTTGAAGGTGAGGCACCGACGCTAAACACTCTTTCTTGAACATCAGTAACAGAACACTTTCAAAATGATTCAAATTTCCTACATTATTCACGATTTGACCTCAACAGATTAAAAAAAAAAAAGGCTTTCTCTTCCCGTCTGGCTATAATAGCTTTAAGCCAACCTCAAGAACGAATGAGCCACCTGCAGAGCAAATAGGGACTGGGAGCTATGGGAAGGAACTTTAAGCGAACCCGTTACCTTCGTACGAAGGCGATGCAGGTGTTCTGAACCACTACGATAAGGGGGAGACTGTGTGGGAATGTGTGAGCGTGTGGGAGGAATGACGCTCTCGCCACTCACGCTTCGAGCTATAAACAGTGATTGGGTTATTAGCACTGCTGATAAGAACCAATTCTGTGGTCTTAAGGTTTACAGATAAAAAATTACTCGGTTCATCACGCCAGTTCACGTTTTCTTTTTCACTTTCTCTCTCTCTATATATATATATACTTTGCTTTCATATCGCATTTCCCCTCAAGATCTAGTCGTAAGTACCTGTCAGTACCACTCACTCGGGCAGCATCACAGCAAGAAACAGCAGCTGCTATCATATGATGCAGGAGTATATTGTGTAATTTCAAAAAACTAAATTTTCACTATAGAAACTGATGAATAGTCCCCGAGGTGGCATTCAAAAATCTGTCAATAGCTTTGCGAGGGAAAGTAGCACATCGAGTCATATGATGTTCTTAACAACACTTCGAATCCCTTAAAAGAATCGCTCTTGACAGTGAGAATATGTCACTAGGGTGTCATAAACCCTCAACAGTATCCAAATGTATGTGATAATAAAGAATATGCAAGCGTGGTTTGGGTGTTCTTGATATCAGTAACTTTCTCAATCCACGAAATCACGCAAGGTTTAAGTTACCTGCTCATGAACAAACCACTAGTTGCTAACTGGTTGCCAGGGTCATTAAGGCCGTCGTCCTTGAGTTGTAACCACTAATAACAAAATGTTGAAGTCCTTCCGCAGGTGTTGAAGATGAATCTGAGATCACTTGCGCTCTCATTGCATATATATGACCCTTACAGCTACTGGTGTATACAAGCCTGACCTTTGACCTGATGCATCTCTTAAGATATCTAAAGAGGAACTTCTGAATTGTCGAAGATGATTTATATCAAACAAAAACTCAGATAATATAACGGTATCAGATATGAAACCTGTAGAATAGGAAACTGCTTTAACTGTGGTAGTTCAAACCGTCAAGTGATTAGTTGTGTTTTTGAAACGTCTTTCGACACCTCGAGGAAATCCGGATTCAGAGAAACGTAATAATAACACGAAATTTTTTCTCACATATGCGAACAGGTTATCTTGACTTATGGGTACAATATGTAATTACGTTATGAATTATGAAAACGAACAGTTAGATTTTCCTGGCTACGGCAACCTGTCCACAGCCCACCCAGCTGTTCATCCACCCTTCAAGGCATATTGGTAAACTGGATACCTAACTTAAGCTAGGCTGGCTGATTTATATATATATATATATTATCCCTGGGGATAGGGGAGAAAGAATACTTC
>JAUUDW010573607.1:0-19560 GCA_032361385.1 Panulirus guttatus | reverse complement strand
GTGGGGCGGGGTGGCATCAGGAATGGATGGGGGCGAGCAAGTGTGAATATGTACATGTGTATATGTGTATGTGCATGTGTATGTATATGTATGTATATATGTATATATTGGTATGTATTTGTATGTATATATGAGTGGATGGATCTTTCTTTGTCTGTTTTCTGGCACTACCTCGCTAATGCAGGAACCAACGGTCATGTATGATAAAAAAAAAAAAAGTAATATTGGAAGTCCCAGAGTGGGGCAAACAACCTAACCTTGGTGCCAGAGACTTTTCCAGCACAGCCATGCTCCATGGGTGGTACCTCATTTTCTTCTAGTTCACCTCAGCTTTTATACAGAACCTGAACCTCAAAGTCCTGAATTCAGAAATTTACATGTGTGGACTTTCTCACACTCTTCTTTAGGCTGAGGTTTGAAGAACACCTAGCTGAAACCTATTACATAGTATTTGTCTTTCTGTTTAAAGACAGTACCAACTAGTCAAGAAAGCCTTCCACTCCTTCCTTGAAGAACCCTAGGTCTCAGATGTCACTGAAGTCTTATATTTGGAGTTCTTCGCTACTTGTTTTTCATGAGAAGTATAAGGCTAGTAACACCATTACAATTACCTCTCATAACAGTTTCCTTCGAGAACCCCTTTCTCATGGTTCTGGTATTAATCTGACAGACCTTGTCTAGAATAAATGTGTCTACTTTTTATGAGACCAGTTGATTCTCTATTGCAGCCCAGGTGGGAGATATTAAAAATTCCAGACCTTTTATAGTCAAGAAGTATTTCTGGCAGTTTGGCTTCTCAGCTTTTTCATATGAAAATTTTTCTTATATCCATGGGCTCTAGGAGGAGAATTGTTGACTAACATCCTATGTTCAGACTGAAGAATCTTATGGGTAAGTAAATTTTAACCCCAGATTAATATAATTTTGAAACTGATAGATTTAGAAATTGCCTTATTGTCATAAAGTTCTGAAAAACTTCACCAAGAAAGCATCATGCCTTTTGGCCACTTAAATCTCTTAGAGACCTTTGAGATTTAAGAGATTATCAAGGGGACCCCTTATTTGTGCCATCTGCAACCTTGAAGTCTCTTTCGGGCAGAAATATCTTGATGTCAGTTAAGAAATTAAATTGTCTCAACCTAGGCTTTTCACCAGAGCTAACAGTGTGAAGAAGGTAGTGTCTGCCGTAGCTTTCCTCAAGAACCTTTTATTGGAGGAAATTAGAAAAAGGTTCTTTGGCACATATGTACTACTTTTGTCAGACAGTTCCATAGTTTAGAAAATGTGGATGTTCCATGGATGGCTCTGGGGATTCCTTTATCAGGAGAGAGAGATTCCAGTACACTTCTGTATTATCAATGAATGTATTTATTTTTGCTTATGGGATTGTTTTCTCACATGAAGGTTTTTCTGTAAATCCTTCTCCTTCATGTGAATATGCTTTCGAGCTTGTGGGGACAGATTGCAGAGGGCAGAAACGTAGGTTTTGAAAAGCTGAGATTTTTTTTCTCCAAGACTGCATCCCATGAGCTTTTTCATAGTTTTCCTACCCACCTCTATTTTCCCCTCCCTTTTTTGAAAAAAGATTTCTATGTACTAACTGCAATCACTCGATGCCAGAGATTTGCAAATTCTGAACTGTTAGGTGGCCATGAGGAGTAAGCTGAAAATGTCATCTCTGGCAGTCTCTTGATTAGCTGAAAGGAGGCCCAAAATGAGTTAGCTGTTGCTGCTATGGTTAAGTTGATAGTGAAAGGTGGGGAAGACCAGCACTTCCTTACTAGAAACATTGAGATATGTCTCTCTATCTGTCTACCTACATCTCTGATGCCCGTTCACTCTAGGATCTCCCATCAATGATGGCCATGACAAAAGAGTCTCCACTTATCCTTGCCCTCACATGCCTCCATTGCATACACCATTCCATGCATTCTTCCTCTGTTTCTCTCCCTCCAGTATTCCTCCACCCTATTTGCCCATGTCACAGGTGGTCATCCAATCACACCAATCCCTTTGATTGTACTATCATACACTCTGGTAATCTCCCAGTCTTGCATTCTTTCCACATGCCCAAATCACCCCAAAGTATTATGTTTCACCCATTCTACCACTCCACAATTCACTCCCTTTGCATTCCCTACCATAAACATATCTCTCATACACCCTTTCATTACTTTCTCCCTTCCATCTAGTTACACCACATGCTCCACTCAAATAGCTTATTTCGACAGCCTGGATTCTTGACATCTGTGGGTCATTCCACATCCATGTTTCGGCTGCATGGGTCAGGGTTGGGAGGACTATGCTGTTCCTCAATCCTCTCTTCACTTCCATACTTAAACCTCTACCCTTCGTTATTCTGTTAAGGGACCCAATGACTATTCTACCCTGTGCTGCTCTCTCCCTTATCTCTCCTTCCATATCATCACGCTTACCCAAGACAGCAACCAGATACTTAAATTCCCTCACTTCTTCCAGTCTTTTTCCCCCCATATCTGCAACACAATTTAGTACACTTTCTTCTTTCACTATATGGTTTTACAAAATGTATACTTTCACTGTGTTTCCTTTCAGACACCATTACTTTACTTTTACTTGCATTTACCTTCAATTTCCTCCGCTTACACACATCCTAAAACACACTTACAACCTTCTGCAACTCCTCTTCACTCTCCGCACACAACACAGTATCATCCGCAAACAGGCTTGTCACTAGCTACCATCTCTGCACTCCTTTCTCCTAGTTTTGCTTTCATTTCTCTTATCACTCCATTCATATATTTATTGAAAAGCCCTGGTGACATTACACAGCCCTGCCTCACATCTACATGTATCCCAAAACTTTCACTCAGCTCTCCATCCACTCTTACACATATATTTGCTCTTCTATAAGAGGCTTTTACACCATCCAACGGTTGTCCCAGATACCATATATCCTTACGCATCCCATAAAGCACTCCACTCGACTCTTATGCTTTCTCCAAATCCATAAAAGCTGCATAGAACTTCTTGCCTTTCGCTAAATACTTTTCCATTGTCATCTGTACGGCAAAAATCTGATCCACCCATCCCCTACCTTTCCTAAAACCCCTTTTCTCTTCACTTATTCTGCATTCAGTCACTTCCATCACTGTCAGTTAACGTTCTTGCATACACTTTTCTAGTATACTTAACAGACTTATTTCCCTATAATTGCTGCATACATCCTTAGCACCTATTACTTTGATTATAGAAACAATAATAGCTTTCACCCAATGCTCAGGGACAGTCTTCTGTTTCCATGCTGAATGATATATAAGGTGCATCCACTCTGTCACACTTTCTTCTCCATACTTCAGCATTTCACCCGTAATCCCATCCACTCAAGGTGCCTTTCCTCTGTTCATCCTCATTTTTGCCCTTCTTATCTCCCTCTTTGCTATAGGCCCCTGCACTTGTATCATCTTCCTTTCCTCCTCCATACCCATGCATGTAACATCTGCTGCCTCCCCTTCTCCCACATTCATCAGTTCTTCAAAATACTCTTTACATCTTCCTTTCACTTTTTCCTTTTGATTCAGCATCCACTTCTTTTCTTTTTCACCTCCTTCCAGTATAGTTTCTTAGTATCCCCAAACTTTTCACTTAACTTCCTTTCAAAATCTTCATCTACTCTTTCTAAGCTTTCCTCTTTCAGCTTCTTAACATTCTGCTTACATATTTTGTATTCTTCCCTCCTCCTTTGCTGAACTTCCACTGGTATATTATCATTGAGTAATCTACCATATGCCTTTTTCTTCTCTTCCACAGCATTTCTATTCTCTTCTGTCCACCATGCTTTGCCCTTCTTATTCCTGTATCTCATCAACCAACAAAAACTATTGGATGTACTAACGAATCAACTAATTCAATCCCTCCAATATTACTGTACATACAAATTTTGCAAGAAATTTGACAATTTTAGAAAAAAAATAAGGCTTTCATGCTTGAAGTTTTATTTGCAGAACACATCCTATTACTCACTTATGGAGAAGATATCATATGTCTGGCAGCAACATAGTCTTACAAGTCTGATGACATGATTTGCTATCACAATTACCACCTGGTATTGAGAGTGCAGGGATGCAAACTTTTTCTTGCTGTCCTTATGTTTAGTTTTACTTTTGCTATTTCTCTTCCAGGTGATATTCCTCCTCTACCAGTAACTAATCATGGGTCCTAGAAAGTTGTCCCAAGAAGAATAAGACCTCTGCATTCTTACTTGGAAGTAAGAAAGTGTGTATACTAGTGAGATTTCAAGATCTACTGGCAGAGTTGGGTTCACCATTCAGACTTTTTTTCCTCTCTTTTCACATCATCCCAACCTGAAAAGCTGGGTCTGGTAGACCTAAGAAGATCAGTAAGGTGACTGATAACCTGAAAAAGAGTGAGTTGTGGAAAAACCCATACCTATCTGGTTATAAGTCACCTTACTGGTCTTCCTAGACTGACCAGACCCAACTTTTAAAGAAATGATGATTTCAGAAGGAAAAAATGTGTCCAGATGGTGAATTCAGCCCATACATTACATCTTGAAATGCCATTTGTAAACACATTTTCTTGCTTTCAAGTAAGACAATGAGACTTTTCTTCCAAGAACAACTTCTTAGGGCTCATGGTTGGTTACAGGTAGAGAAAAAATGTCACTATACACAAGGACAGTGTGCAAAAATTGCATCCCTCCACTCTCAGTGTAATGGGGTAACTGAGGCACAAATCATGTTATATGGTATCTATGACTGCCATGCTGCCAAACATAAGATATCCCTGCCATAAGCAAGTAATAGGCATTTGTTCCATAAATAAAACTTGATGCATGAAAGCCTTAATCAAATGGTAACAGTCAATTTTTTTGGCAGAGACTGTATACCATAAAAGAAAACTATACAAGGAAAAAGGAATAAACCTGGAGGAAAACAGCTGAAGGCAAAATTGAGGGGAGACATGTATGATACAGATACTACAGACTGGTCACTGATTAATTCTAATAATACCCTGGGGATAGGGGAGAAAGAATACTACCCACGTATTCCCTGCGTGTTGCAGAAGGTGACTAAAAGGGCAGGAGCAGGGTACCAGAAATCCTACCCTTCAGCTTTTACTTTTCCAAAAGAAGGATCAGGGAAAGGAGCCAAGTGAGGGTTTTCCATCTGAGGCTTGATCCTCTATTCTTTGAGCTACCTTGCTAACCTGGGAAATGGCAGATATGTATGAAAAAATACATACATACATATGCACGTACATACATACATGCATACATGTATGTATGTAAGATGCCTAAGGACTGGCTAATTGTCTCTATAGTGCCACTGTATAAAGACAGAGGGACAAAAGAGAACGTTCAAATTACAGAGGTAAATATGTGAGTTTACCTGGTGAGATGTGTGAAAGAGTAGTGAGTGAAAGGATGGTGGCGTGCATAGAATATCAGATTGAAGAGGAACCTGTATGGATCATGTGTTTGCTTTGAAAACATATGTATTGGAGGTACTTACAGAAAGAAGGATTTGTATGAGAAAATATATGGTAGTGTTGATAAATATGCTTTATGGAAGGTGTTACAAATAAATAGTGCTAGAAGCAGTGAGGAGCTATTTCACATCACTGACTCAATCACCACTTAGTTTCACCTATGCAATGTTTTCATTATAAAAGTTATCATTCAAAAGTTTTCCATGCACACTATATATAGTCAAAATTTCCCCAAAGGGCTTCCCTTCTCTCAATCATATGCCTTTTCTTGATCAATAAATGCTGCATGCACCTTTTTCTCCAAAACTTTCTCTACTGTTGGTCTTATTTTCAAGTGTCTCACTTATTGAGCACTCACCATAATCAGTTCCTTTGATGAGATATCTGGAAAAATTCAGCTTTTAATTCAGATTCATAACAATTCCATGGTCAATTCTAGTAACTGTAGAATAGTAATTGGACTGTTCAGTCTATTTCATATTTACCCTATTGGTATATATTCCCAAGTATGCAGTTATCAATTATTATATTTTTTTTTGAATGTTTGATTCAGTTCATCATAATGAAGGGTAATTTTATTGACAATATAAGTTCCATTGCTCCAAGAATTTATATCAGTCAGAAGATATCAGTAATACATATGATAGATATTAGTTTGCAGGAATCTCCCATGAAAGGATGTTACCATGTGAGTTGATCTCCTAGGGTTTTTTCTTTATGATGATTGGTGCAGCCTGAGTTCTGTCACACAGTATTTGGTGGACTTTTTATCCATTAAATATAATCAATATCCAGTGTGCACTTAAGAACATACATAGGTATCAGTCTGACAGCTCACTGCTAGTCTCAGTGGAGCAGTAAGATTCTTGTCATAGCTCTTTCTTATTAACAGAATTTAGTCAGTGAGCAAGGGAATCAAAGAGCCTTGCTTTCTTACAGAATAATGATGTAACATTCCAATAATACCCAGTGGGTAAACCCACCATTTGTCCCTAGGGTCAGAATCACCTTGGATAAACCACTACTTACCACAGCCTCCTGTACTGTACAAAATGAAGGTTGATGTGACAAGTCCAAGGCCAGAATATTATATGCAAATGAGTGTATTCATATCATTCCTCACCTGTGCTCACTTCAGTAACTGCCTTTGGCTTGTGTCTTAGTTTCATGCCCTTTTTTTCTTCATTTCCTACTTTTGGCAGACTTAGTAACATGCCAAGTAGCCTTTTGCCATTGCTTACTTTTTTATTGGGAAGAAATAATTAGATCATTATCTCCTGTTAAGAATTATATCATGTGAGAAGCCCATGTGATCTAGGTTTTTCTATGTGCATTGGACCTCTTCATCTCGTTTTCCTTTCTTCTTCATGTCTTACAGCATTTATCACATGAATTTATTCTTTTGTGTATTATCCCCATCAGAGTCATGTTGAGGACATATTCTTTTTTCATATTTTTTTCAGCTTTTTTTCATATTTTTTTCAGCCTTTTAATATCTGTTGGCTATTTCTGGATACAGTCACAGCAACATCTTGGGGAAGAGGTCTAGTTTAGGTTTCAAAGTGAGACAGACCGCCATATTCTACTTTCTTGCAGCAAATCAGGCATTCACTTTTAGACTTAGCTTTAAACAGAGGGAGATGCATTATTAAATGTTATGAACAAGAGGAAACAGAGATAACAAAGTCTAAGGTCCACTCTTGTAGGAGGCTGTACACTGACTAACCCAAATCCCATCATAAATTAGCTGAGGAGTTAAGAAGTTTTTTCTGTGAAAACGTTTTAACTTGGAGGATAACCCTTGTGTACATGTAAGTCCAAATCTCTTTACAGAGTGTCTTTGTTTTCAGATGCCAGAGTTTATGGACTTTTTAGAAGGCTCTGCTCTCTTGTTCATAAGTAGGCAACAGAGAAGTTTAATCTTCACCTTTGTACAGTTTTTGCTTCACAGAGCAACAGAAATGCTGTTATCCCGCTCATCTTGTGAGATTTGCCAAATTTTATTCTTTTATTTTGCTGAAGCTGTGCCCACTCTAGATCTCCCAGAGGATGAAATCATCTCCATTCTATATGGAAAACCCAGTCTGCTGTCTTGGATATGTTCACTATCATTGCAGAATCCCTCTTAAGCGTTGCTGTGGCTAGGCCTGCTAGTCAATTAGGACTGCAGAATGGAATCACCTGGTCCCTCTCCCATTTTCTGTCTCCTTTTGTATTAGATATAGTCCTGTGCTGAGCACAAAGAGCTCAACTCTATTAACACTGAGAAATAACTTACCATTTCCATCAGTATGTGAAGTAGAGGAATCATTGTGCAGGCAATAGGAACATTATTTTGAAATAAATTTTTTTCCCAGCATCATTGAAATGCCCAAGAAAAATCCTTAATCTGTAAATTTTCAGTCTAGTACTTATTTTACAGCAGATCAGGATAACTATCATTTAGTTGTATCCTTCCTGTACATACCTGGATTGTAGTCTTTGACTTCCAGGAAGTATCTTGACATGTCCTGTCTCCTGTAGGCTCAGAAAGTACCAAGGCTTCAAGGTGAAAAGGAAGAAAACTTGGCAGTTCACAAACATGCCTTTTTAACCTAAACTTTACTGCAGCATTTTACAAGTAGTAAAAACTACATCATCCTATTGTCCTTTTAGGTAGGCTTGATAACATAAGTCATGGATTCATCTGGTGAGCAAGTCATTTCTTATGTGTATATAGAATTAAGTGACTGCGCCTCTAATGGTACACATCCCAGTGTCAAATCACCCTGACCACTGATGGAGTAAATTTTCATTTAAAAGTTTCACCTCCACAATGTTTTTGAGCAAGCCTCAAGACTTTATTGTTAAAAAGCAGCAAAACATAGCTGTTAAGAAAAACATGATTAATGAAAAAAAGTATGGTATAAAGAGTGTGAAGACATATTAAAACTAGCCATGTAGCTTAGTATTTATAAGACAGTAAAACCAGCAGTCCCAATACAAAAAGTATATGGTTCTTGACATTATTTCGGCATTTGCAGGTCACAACATGGTACTTCCTTGGGCAGGTGCTGTCTGCAGCCGTAACATTTAAAAACTTGTTTTTATTCTAAACATTATTTAAGTCTGGATCTACATACTTTCACATGCTTGGCACTTGTAGGTCTCCTAACCCAATGCTCACTTCTTTCCTCCTGTTTTTAGTTTAGGAGGTCCAACCAGCTGCCAACCTTCTGTGCCTTCTCTTATCTTGCTCATTGGCTGATTCCAGTTTTGAAGAAATTGACTTTTGAACTCTTAAAAAGCTAATTCTCAGAGGAGGCTTGTAGGCAATATTCCTTTTTCCATCCTCTCTCCTTCCTATTGGCCTTCAGTGCACTGAAATTTGGCCTCTGATGGACCTTTTGAACCCAATTAGATTTAGTCTGACAACTACTCACCAGTCTGAGATAAGCATGTGCTTGGTCAAAACTTAAACATACTCACTGCCAGTTTTCTCACACAATTGCAGTGTTTTTAAGGTACCAAAACCTATCTTTTTGAGTATATCAGGGCAGATAAGAATGGCATGTGATACACATACAAAGAGATCCAAGAAATACCACAGCACTGCTGAAATAATTTAGTGTTATGAGCATTGGGAGAGTAGCTCCTTCTTCATGCAGGACTATGAGCACATTAAGAGCACATTTTACATTATTAGGCCAAGGACAAAACAAAGAAATATACTTCTGTGCAAGACAGTGGCCTTGAACTTGAAAGCAGTGTGCTTAAGTGGTGTCAGTAGCATTATGCTGAGGGAGCTCCAGTGTGTGTGACAACTTAGGTGATCCCCTTCTAGAACTATTTCCTTCTGATTTAAAGTAGCCTTTGCTACTCCCTGAACACCTTCAGCCTCTGTAGGACCAAGGTCAAGTCTACAGTACGCATATTAAGGCACGAAATACTAGTGTCCCAATGGGGAAATACATGGACCTAACTGAGTTCAGCTTCTAACAGCCTATCTTTCCCATATTAATCCTGATCCTATGGGATTTCACTCCCCTTCACATAGTTTAGTTTAGTGTTTTGCATGAATTCATAGGCTGTGTATATTCATTTACATTCCAGCTTGAGACTTGTGATATCAGCCTTCTTCTGTAGTGTAAATGGCTGGCAGTGGCTCACACAAGATAATCCCACTCTAAGGGACACGAGGTGGGGTTTCCTACAGTTTGTTATTGAGATATTACAATATTATTCCCAAAGTAAATGAATCTCTCCCATTTCCCTTGTCACTAGCCTTGTTTATAGGAAGACCACTTATGGTCATTGTTGCTGATGTGGCATGTAATTTTCCATAATGAATCAGTCTGAAGGAAGAAATAGATTTTCACAGGTTCAGAACTCATCAATCAGTCTGTAGGAAGAAGTAGATTTTCACAAGTTCTGAACTCATTTTTTTTTTTTTAATTTAAAGAGCATTTGATATTCTTCATATTCCATATATTTCAGTTGATATCTGTTTAAAATCCTGTAGAAATCTGTTGGATAATGATTGTTTTACTGTGTTACCAGATGCTGATACTGACTTACTCTAGCTGTGTTTATGCACAATGGGAACAAGCACACCCTTTGATTTTAGCAAAGTATATAAATAGGGACTTGCAGAACCTCATCAATCTGAACTACTGTTCCTGAATGAAATTTATGTGAATAAGTAGTACTGCACAAGGCAGTATTCTCTCAGATGACTGTTTATGGAGGGAAAAATATTTGATAACAGAGCTCAGATTTTGGAAAAATCGAACACCTTGATAGACTAATTGTTGTAAATTGAACTTATACCACAGAATTGAAACTCATTTGCTTGCACTCACCTACCTTACTATAGTTTGCCAGTTTCTAGATAGGTGAGCAGCTGGACTGGGTGCTTTGCGTCTTGTCCCTGATTAATGTCACATCACTGAATATCAGATGGTTTCTGCTTTTTGCAATAATTACATCCAGATCTGTATATTAGAGAAGCATGAAGGCCTTAAAGCTCTCTTCTTCTTGTCAGTTTCTATAGTCCATTAATGTGTGTAATTACAGATAAGACAATGCAAAGAAGTTCTTCAGTCTGAAAATCCTTTTTTTTATTCCTATCCTCTGAGCAAGCATCTTCATAACTGGGTTTTGTTGAGGCTTAACTGAAGTTTAGAGATATCCTAGTAATACCTGTATTCTCATGAAAAATCCCCCAATCTTACTTATGATAGAAAACTTATATAATTTTGCAGAACTTTGGTCGTTTTAGATTCAGAATTCCAAATACCACTGTTTGCATTTTGTAATTTCAAAGTTTTTTAAATAATCTTAAGAGAAAGTAAGACAACATTATCAAAGTATAAGATGAAATGTGTACCTTTGAAATTTATTCTTAATGGGGGTATGACTGCTGTTCCTATAGAATTCGGCAAGAAATGGATTCTTATTTACAATGCTTTTATGAAGATGAGATCATTTTTCTGATGCAGTCTTTTAAGAAGCTTTCCTTACAACTACCCACCTGTTAGTTTGTTTACTTCTGAGTAAGCATGTCTGAAGAGCCAGCTAGTATACTAACTCAAACTAGGTATATTAACATACTGCAGGAGGTGGGGTTAAATACCCCAGTTGGCCAATTCTGTAATTGTCCCCAGTTTAGATACTTGACTCAGCTTGTGAAAGACAAGTGCCCTGGCCAGAGCTAGTCATATGAGGAGTAGATAACCTCTTTTCTAAATGGTTCTTTTTCCCATTCCTAAGATCCCCCTTACCTATTACTGAAAGAGGTCATAGATATGTCTCAGAGGCTAATACAATGACCGACTCTTAGCTGTTTGTGTTATCATGCAGTGCAGATTGCTACAAAGATTGAGCATGGGAAATAGTGCAGATTAATGAGGTTTTTTATTTTGATGTGGTTGTTGTATTGTCTCAGGATATAGTGCACTATATGTAATGTAGTAGAATAATGAAATTAGTATTTTAGTGATGCACTGTTGCACATATTTTTCTATATTTTCTTAACATGATAAATTATTCACAGAAAGAGTGTGTAAAAGAACTGCTATATTTTGAATATGTTATTTTTAATATGCATTTTCATAATGCATTTTGTCACAGTATTACTCTAATCCCATAATGATTATGTGTTTGATGATGTTCATCTGATGTTAAAAGTTCCTGTTGCAAATACTGTGCTAGAAGGGCAAAATGAATGTAAGGTATTTCTATTTACTCTGTTACAGTGATCACTCTGGTAATTTTGATGGTGCAGATGCTGCGTCAGTCATATCAGGTTCAGTATTTGCGCTGTTCCATTTGAATGTAGAGCTGCTCTGAAAAAATAATTTGTATACCCCTTTACCACCAAGACTTACTAAATTTGAGCAGGTTCATGCCCTATTTCTGATAGAGATGTGATTTTCCTATTTTTGCTGGAGTTCCAGCTTATACCATCAAATGCTGACCTGTGCGAATCATATGGGTAAATTAGAAGAAATATTTTTGTTACTGTAAGAGTTAGGCAATAACTTTAAATTTAATGTACCACTGTAGGCTCAAGAGATTGACTTCCATCTGTTGTTTGTAAAGACAAGTGATGGCTCAGAGCCACATGACAATTAGTATAAACCTACAGTATTCCAGCATGTTAAATTTTCCAGTTAGCACTGCATCTATGTTAACTGTGCAGACACTTTGTCTAACATACGGGGTGCCTCAGGGGCCCAAACTCCTATGAAGAAATCACTATTTACCTCTTGGGTATGTGTGAATTCATGGTATACAATTTGAATATTTGTTACACTAAAGGTAGATAGTGGTTTCTGCCTGTGAATCTGGACTTTTTTTTACATCCCAATTCAAATGTCTGGCAGAGCTTAATCTTTCAGGCTTACAGTTTGATGAAAGTTTTTGTCTGTTTCATACACTTTAGTTAAACTAGACTATTGTAGTTCACCAATTTACACAAATATCTATACTGTACTCTTTGGTGCAAGGCCATTCTCTTGAACATAAATTGATATTCCTGGGGCTTAAAGTTAGTCATATTTAAGATGGATCATCCCATAACAACTCAGCTGGCCTAGCTTTGCACTCACCATAAGTATTATCTCCTTACCAGGTGAGAAATTATTCGGTGGAATACTTTTTTCTGAACTACTTTGAACATCTGTTTGAGGACACACCTACTAGAGAAAGCCTCACTTAAGTAAGCTTTTGAACCAGAGCATATAATGGTAAATATATTTTGGTATGTACTCAAATGTCTAACAGCTTTATTAGTTACGATGTAAGTGCTTTTTTTTTCCATGCCATTAGAGGTTTTTCAAATTCTCATACCTCCAGCCAGTACTCTGTTTTTTGTATCTGGTCATATTCCTAATTTTACCGACTGAATTAAAATCATAGCAAACAGTATAAAGCATTTAGCTATGGTGTTACTCTTGTGCTTTCATTGCAATGGAACATTACTGTCTTATTGGCACAATGCTGTTGGTAAATATGAACATTAAATTCAGTTTTCATATGTAACTTTTTGAAATATTAACATACCCCAGGAAAACGTGCTGTGAATTTTAATCAATGGCAAAACTTTTTTGGAAAAGCTCTCAGAATTCAGAAATCATTTCCTTGTTCCATCCTTTAATACAAAAGCCCAAAGCAAGAGAGGGGGGGTTCTTGCGAAGCACTCTCAAGAGACAACTGTGTTGTTGGCCTTGTTCTTGCCTTGATAAAGGTTATAGAAAAACTCGAAATATGAGTACTTAGAGTGATCAGGCTATGTCACAGAGTGTATCTAAAGCTGTTCATGGTAAAATTACAAATTCCTGAAATGGGAATTTTCCATTGTGAATATCAGCAGGATTTTAAGACATAAGGATTCAGTAACATTTGCTTACAAAGTCTGCTTAATGTGACACGTGTTGGGGGAAAGTGGAATAAACTTAAGAGACGTATGCTGTTATATTTACGTTTAAAGCCAAGCACATGTTGATTCCCATGTAGAATGACATAACTTCTATAAATCAAATTAGTTTCTTGTCAATATCCAAACAAGACTGTTGTATATAGTAAAGAATATAAGAATTTTTAAATATTAGAGGATGCTGTAAAGAGCAGAGAAAAACCTACTGTATAGGTACTTGTAGTCACAAGTTTGACTACCACTGAAATGGCACATCTTGGGTATATTCTTAGAAACAACACTTTTTTGGGGGGTCCATTTACCTCTTTAAACATCCAGCTATAAAGTCAAATGTTTTGTATATGATCCATTTAGTAGGATGATCTTCATTACATACTGTACAGGATTTAATGTGTTGTAAGTTATGCTTTAAACAAGTGTTTCTTTTTACATAGACTGTAAAGATATATTGCTCAAACAGGACTGTAAGGGACATGTCCATCATTTTATGTGTTTTTATAAACTATTTCACCAATGTGAAAAGAAATTCACAATTGTTTGTTTTATATGTTGTTTACTCCAGTCTCGAATCCTAGGAACCCTTGTGAATAGAAATTCACAATTCTGTGTTTTACATGTTGTTTACTACAGTCGTGAATCCTAGTATTGATGATAATGATGTGTTGTAACCAATGATGTGTCAGACATAATATAAGGTGCCACTTTTTTCAATAAAACAAAATCACTTTTGCACTTTTTCAGTAAATTTATTAACATTATAACTTAACAAGATGTACGAATATAAGCTTGCCAGATTGTTAATGATGGTCCAAATTCATAATTCATTTAGATTAAATGGGATCATATTATCTATTTATTGATTTATAACTCAATTGGCAAACTGGATTTCCTCTCAAGGCTTACAGACAAATCTTTTACACAGATCTGTCCAGATTTCTTAATTTCATTAAGTTTAGGAAATTTGTGGCATGGATTTCAATTGTTATATAACAGTAGTTGTCAATTATGCAAATTTTTTGTAACATGTATTATTAGATTTTGTAAATTTTCTGTTTTACAGGATCTATGCCACAGGGCATTATAACCTTGTTAAGAGGAGGGAACCTGTGACACTTAAGTAACCACTACCTTGAAACACAAATGATTAACAAAAAATGAAAAAACAGAACCACTGTCAAGGGATTCTCAGCCTTTCAGGTTATAAAGACGATGTCTTTTATCGGAGAAATACCATGGCAGAGTTTTACAATCAGCAAGAGTTTACTAGGGATGTTATCCATAGGACTATCAACATGAGGTAACCCACAGAAACACTTTCATTGGGGATGCAGTCAGTAGGGTCGTCAGGAGGATGTTTCTGATAAAAGCAATTCCTTAGGACACATACAGGAGAGATGAGAGGTCACTTAAATGGAAGTACCACCTTATTCAGTACAGTTAAGGGGATGTCATCAATGGAAGTGCTATTGTGACATGTACAGAATCACTTAAAGAAATAGTATGATGGAATATTTAACCTGTGAGGGTGTAGAGGACAGTACTCTTGGAAACAGGTATTGACATAGGGATGTTACCCTTAAATGCCATGATACAGGGATTTTAAAAAGTTTCCCTCATCTGATCATTCAGTCATGTATGGTTTAGTTGCCTGAGCCTCAAATTTACTGCAGCCTGCAACAACTTTTACAGTTCTTAACCTTACATAACTCTAACAATCATGGCTATTTCTCACTTATCTCATAAAAATGCCTTACTCTGACTCTTTCTTCATGTGTAGAGGTATGATTTACTAGTAGGGATTATCTTTGCTGCATTACCAATTTGTAGTTTTGTCTGATGTAATGCTGGTATAAATTTAAATTCCCTACTCTTGATTAAGATAAACATCCAAAATTTTTTAGCCATTGTTTTGACTATTACTGTTGGATGTCAAACTTGAGAACTTATTAAGGGCCCTACTGATTGAGATGCTTGAGGAAGAGTGCAAACACTGCTCTGCACTAGCTAGGAAAAGTTATACTATATTTATGATATTGCTTTGATGTGTGCTGCCTTACTCATGCAGAAAGTGGTGAGCATGCGCTAGAGAAAAAGACATTTTTTTTATTTATAGCACGTTATTTAAAACGTGTTGGATCAAAAGTTTGTGATGATAGGTAATAAGAACTGTTTTTGATTGTGCAAAATATCATGCCATAAGCCTTACTAAGAACATTAGGATGCACTTTTTGAATTTTCACATTCTCCATTGCTAAACAAAATCAGTTAAACTGTATCATCTGTTTATCATGATTTGAACTGATTAACTTTGCTGAAATGTCCACAATTTTCACAGGGTTAGGAGAGTCAGTCTCAAATCCAACTACAGTTATCAAATATACCACAGTGATACCTCTCTTTTAAATATTCAATTGATTGGGGTTTACACGTGCTTAGGCTTCTGAAATTTAGCATTTTTTATGTTCTTCCTCAACTTTGTTTTTTCTTTGATGTATGTGTTTTTCTGGGATTCTATATACTGTAATATGTTTTTATTTTTTCAACTGCACCTAGACTTGTTCTAGACTGAATGTATGTATCAAGAGATGTTACTAATATGATCCTGAAAGCTTTTTCAGTTTTATTATTGTCCTGTATCTCTACCAAGCAAGTGACTTGTAGGATAACATTCCATAAAAAATGTAAATAACTAGAAAAAAAATTTAGAAGAAATTGATTTCTTATGCCATGTCCCTTTCCACTATAATGATCTCCATGTGACCTAACTAGTCTGTTTGGTTTCTTAGAAGAAATCAAAATACTATACAAGATCTATTATACTCTTAAGGTATACTGTCTGGTATTTTGTTTACTGGGAGTCACTGGCTATTCAAGGGACTGGTGGATATGAGCTGGATTTTTTTCCTTCATCTTCTTGTCATACTAGATCACCATTTCCCGTGTTAGTGAGTAGTGCCAGGAATAGACGAAGAAAGCCACATTTGCTCTCATCCATTCTCTAGCTGTCATGTGTAATGCATGGAAACACAGCTCCCTATCCACAACCAAGGCCTACAGACCTTTCCAAGATTTACCTCAGTTGTTTCACATGCCCCGATTTGTGTCTGCATGGATTAAAAGAGTGCTTGAAGACTTGTATGGAGATGCAGACATTCTGTAGTAGGTGAATCATTATTCCGGTTGTGTAATGCACTGTAGCATGTTTATTAATGCTATTGTGGTGCAAGGGTGCTGTGATGTGATACCGAGGTCATCTGCATATCAAAGGACTTTCATGTTGTGGTTTGCTGTTGGTAATGGAGGATGTGCAGGATGAGGCTGGGGGGACTCACAAGCATCCTTGAAGGGACCCAATGGTCTGTGGCTGTCTGAATTCCTTTGTATTAGTATAATAATAATAATGTTAATAGTAATAATAATAATAATAATAATAATAATAATAAGATTAATAATAATAATAATAATAACTATCCCTGGGGATAGGGGAGAAGGAATACTTCCCACATATTCCTTGCGTGTCGTAAAAGGCGACTAAAAGGGGAGGGAGCTGGGGGCTGGAAATCCTCCCCTCCAGTTTCTGCTTTTCCAAAAAAGGAACAGAGAATGGGCCAAGTGAGGATTTTCCCTCTAAGGCTCAGTCCTCTGTTCTTAATGCTACCTCACTAACGCGGGAAAATGTGAACATGTATGAAAAAAATGAAAAATAATAATAATAATAATAATGACAATAATAATAATGATAATAACAATAATAATAATAATAATAATAATAATAATAATAATAATAACAACAACAGTAATATTAGTAATAATATTAACAATGACAGCAATAATTATAATAACAATACTGGGAAGGAGTACAAAGAACTGGGAGATGTATGAAAGAAATCTGCTTGAGGTCAAGACGAAGGTGCAGTGGTTGAAAAAGAGGGCAAATGAGAGTTGGGGTGAGGAGTCTCAATAAACTTCAGGGAGTATCAGAAAATGTTTTAAAAGAAGGTTAATAGTGTGTAAAAAAAGAGAACAAATAGTAGCATCAGTGAAAGGAGTAAATGGGGAAGTGGTAACAAACAGTGATGAACTGAGAATATGGAGTGAGTACTTTGAAGGACTGTTAAATGTGTTTGATGACAAGGTGACAGATGTAGGGTATCTGCGTTAAGATGGTATACAAAGAGAGTCATGGAGGGTGGTTTGTAAGAAAAAAGGGGTGGTGAAAGCCTTGCCTGAGTTAAACTGTGGCAAGGCAGCTGGAGTGGATAGAATTGCAGTTGAATTTCTTAAAAAAAGGGATTACTATGTCGTTGATGACTGGCAGAATGCATGTATAGTGCTATTGCATAAAGGCAAAGGAGAAAAAGATGAGTGCTCAAACTACAGAGGTATAAGCTTGTTGAATGTACTTGGTAAGTTCTATGGAATTGTGACTGAAAAGGTGAAGGCAAGTACACAGCATCAGATTGGGAAGGAACAGTGTTCAGAAATGGTAGAGGGCGTGTGAATCAGGCGATTGCTTTCAAGAATGTGTGTGAAAAACATTTAGAGAAACAAGGATTTTCATATGGAATTTATGGATCTGGAGAAAGCATATGATTGGGTTTTAGAGATTCCTTGTGGAGGGTCTTACAAATTTACTGAGTGGGAGGAAAGCTGCTAGAAGGACTGAAGAGTTTTTATAAAGGGTGTAAGTTATGTGTATGAAAACAAAGAGAGGAGAATGAGTTGTTCCAGGTGAAGGTTGGTCTGCAGGATGAATGTGTGGTGTCACCATGGCTATGTAATTTGTTTATGGATGGGGTCATGAGGGAGGTAAATGTACGAGTCTTGGAGAGAAAGATGAGTATTTAGTCTGAGTATTCAGTCTATAAGGGATGAGGGGGAGGGCAAAGAAATGAGTCAGTTGTTTGCTGATGACACAGCACTGGTAGTAGACTGAGTGAGAAACTGCATAAATTGGTGACTGAGTCTGGAAGAGTGTGTGAAAGGAGGAAGTTGAGAGTAAATGTGAATAAAAGCACGGTTATTAGGTTTAGGAGCGTAGAGGAACAGGTCAGTTGGGGTGTGAGTTTCTAGAGAGAACATTTTGGAAGAAGTAAAGTGTTTCACATACCTGGAAGTGGGCATGGCAGCAAATGGAACCATGGAAGCAGAAATGGGTCATAGGGTGGGTGATGAGGTGAAGGTTCTGGACCACTGAAAAATGTGTGGAAAGAGAGGTGGTTATCCAGGAGGGCAAAAATGAGTGTGTTTGAAGGTACAGTAGTCCCAACAATGCAAGGCATGGGCTATAGATGAGGATGTGTTGGAAATGAAATGTCTGAGGACAATATGTAATGTGAGGTGGTTTGATCAGGTAAGTAATAAAACGGTAAGAGAGTGGTGTGGTCATAAAAAGAGCATGGTTGAGAAAGCTGAAGAGGGTGTGCTGAAATGATTTGGACACAAGGAGAGAATGAGTGAGAATAGGTAGACAAAAAGGATATATGTGTCAGAAGTGGACGGGACAAGGAGGAGACCAGTTTGGAAATGAAATGATAGAATGAAAAATATTTTGAATGATCAGGGTCTGAAAATGCAGGAGGGTAAAAGGCTTGCACAGGATAGAGGGAATTAGAGTACGTTATGTAATTTGAATAATGGCTCACCCAGAAATGAATGTCTGCATCTCAACAAAAGTCTTCAATGACAACTTAAACCCCAGACAGACATAAACCCAGCTTCCACCTTCGAGTCTCCTTGAATGGACAGTCTTTCCTTTTGAACAAAACGCCAATCATTCTAGGCGTTACATATGACAGAAACATGGTATTCACTCCTCACACCAATAACATACACACAAACGTAATATACAAATTAAATGTCCACATAACACCAAGTGGCACTATATTTAGACAAGAAAAATAATCCCTTATAATCTTATATAAACAGTTCAGCCGCTCTACTCTGACCCTACCTGGTCTTCCGCCTTCTCAGGAGCAAATATAACAAAGCTGCAAACTACTCAAATTAGAGCAGTCAAAACAGGCTGTATACCAGCCACAAACACTAAACGCCTTGACAATAAATGGCACCCAATTCTATGCAACAGCACTGGACACCCATCCAAAATTCTACGTGATTATTCATTCACCAACCTCCAAGTCGAAATAAAG
>JAUUDW010573275.1:0-11951 GCA_032361385.1 Panulirus guttatus | reverse complement strand
GGGGGGGAGAGAGAGAGAGAGAGAGAGAGAGAGAGAGAGAGAGAGAGAGAGAGAAGAAACTTGACAATGACTGTCATGCTCCTTCACTGACTTCATCAACCCTCCTTATAAGCTGGAGGTAATATCTCCTTGGTTGGTCATTCCCTGTCACCTGTTACTTGTGTGGTGCTTAGTAAACCACCCTCAGAAGAGAACGCTTATGGGCAAACTTATGGGCAAATTTTTCCAAAGGATATGTTTTAGAATTTTTCTTAGGTTTTTCTTCATGTGGGTAGGTTTTCAGGTCCTTACAGGGCTGTATGTGGGAGATGAAAGATCTTGGTTTACAGTTTAAAAAAGTATCTCTATCTCTGTCTGTTTGTCTCTCACTCTCTCTCCTAGAGACACGAGTCAAATGAGCATCCATTTATTTTCACCGTCCTTTCCTTACTTTCTCTCCTTTCCAGGAAACTTTTGTGGCATCCTGACAATAACAGGTCTGTGTCACAGACTAGTAAGTAATAAGGGGTGTTGACCAGGAGGCACAACCTTGCTACCACTCATATATCATATTCCTGGACAGGTTGCTGTATAGGTCTATATGCTTGGTCTCAAGGAATGAGCCGTGGCTGGCCTCAAGTCTATGATGATCATAAGGGGTGAAGTTCTGTTAGATTCACCCTTATGATGCTTCTAGGATAGAATTGGTTTTCACTTACTTCAAAAGTAACAATGAAGGCTGAATTGTTGAAGTTGAGTAGAATAGCAGATTGCTTTGATGATCTGTTAGAGTTAGGAGGAGGATGTTGATGAATGTGAATAAGAGTAAGGTGGTTTTTGTATTTATGTGAGTGACAGTAACGCTGAAGGATCATTTTTTTTTAGAGAAGTATTCAGCGTTAATGTGTAAAGCTACTCAGAAGTGATGATCAGTTGGGATGTTGTAGGGAAAGTGTTTTGAGAAGTATGCAAAATTAATGTGTAAAGCTACTTAGGAGTGATGATCAGTACGGAAGTTGTTGGGAAAGCTCATGTTAAGATTAAGAGACGTGTAGGAGAATTGGAGGTGGACTGAGAGATTTGGTAAATCGTAAGAATTTATGAGCAGAGCTTGCTAGAAGTTTGAATGGTGAATTGCTTGTCCAGTCTCTAATATTATGTACATGAAACCAAAGTTCCCTTAGAGATGGATCATGTATACCCAACAAATTCATTATTTTTAAAGAGGGTTCCACTGGATTTAAGAATGAACACTATGACTCCTGTTATCTTAGTAGGGTTGGTAAGCATGAATGCGAGATACCTTGTTATTATTATTATGGTATCTGGTATATATAGTTATTAATCTCAGAATGAACAATAGATAAGATGCAGTATACCTGAAAACAGTATACGTACTATATTTTGTATACTTATATATATAAAAGGAAATCAGGGCTATCAGTTGGAGGCAAGTCTTTAGAGCATTTGTTTAAATCCTTCATCTATTGTGTCATTGTCTAACACAATATTGTACAGCTTGGTTTTTTGTGGTGTTCATAGTATAGTAACAGTTAGGAGAAGAGAGTGAAGAATGAGTCATTAAAAGATGAGTGGATGGAAAACTTTTAAGATGTTTTTGCTGTATAGGACAAACAGCAGATGATTGGATGATAAAGATACATGGGTGTGTAATGACAATGTGCTGCAACATTTGAATTGTTTTGGCAGAGGTGTGTCTAGTGATGCCAAAGGAAATTTTTTGATGGCTTGCAGTGGAGTTTATTTTGCAAAGATGAGAACTGATTCCCACTTAACAAAATAGTATATGGTAGTGTGCAGAATAAAAGATTAAGCAGCACTTGTATGTGTGAGGAAAGATACATTCCCTAAAAAACAATGTGAGATAAGGTTTAGGTTACCTGTAGGTGTACTTAAAGTCTTGATGATGTTGGTTCACCCCATGTAAATGGGGAAATAGATACAGATGATGTATAGATGAAATAGTGTACAATTTCTCAAACTTTATTCATGTCACACCAATTATTTTTGTCTCATGCTGAAGAAAAGTTTTTTTAGACACCCTTCACTACTTTTGGGAAATTTCATCTTATATTGTATGCTGTAGACCATGACCCTTCCCTTTTAAGCCTTTAAAAAGACAGTTTGATGATATTGTATAGATTTTTCTCCTTTTTGTATATTTTCGTTACAGTCATTGTGAAGATGTAAAGTTCCAATCCACACAGTTTTGCCATTGCATAAGTATTAATGTAGTTTCTTTCACAACATTTGTTATTTTCATAATCTTTTCTAACCATTATCTGAGTGTATACCTGTTACATTTTGTGAGCTAATAAACTTTAGTTTGTCAGGTAATAATAGGTTCTCTGCAGTGGTAACTCACTTTTTAGTCATTTGCCAAAGTTCCTACCCTTCATACTTATATACATTTTGTGTAAAACACTTGTGCAATCATTTTCCCATTTCCATAAGCATCTCCCCTATACTTTTAATCCAGTTTAGGAACCTCTCTGTATTTTATTTCTGCAGTCTCCTAAAATGTGATTTCCTTTCAGTATTCATCCACATCCATCAAGTTTCCTATGTTCATCCCAACAGTAGAAGGTTTTGGTAACTCCCGTTTTGAAACATTCAGTTAATCTCATTCTCTCAGTCTTCTTTAGATTTTCATAGGACTGTATTAATTTTAATCCCATCCCTCCAGCATTTCATCCTTGTGAGCACCCTAAATATTCATTGGACTATTTCAACTTTTTCCTGTTTTATCAACTTTCTTTTTATTGTATCTTATTGCCCGCTGTTTTTTTTTTTTTTCTTTTTTAGTATAATTTGCTGTGTCTTAAAGAAATTAGAAAGACTTAATATCACCAGTTTTATGTAATGAAAGTTGGAATTCAAAAATTGTTTTATTTTTTATGGTGTTTGTTTATATTTTTGATTTTTCAGATCACTAGGACAGAATATGTACATTCTAGAAGATTAATATATCGAGATGTCAAACCAGAGAACTTTCTCATAGGAAGGAGCTCCACAAAAAAAGACAAAATAATAAACATAATAGGTAAGAGAAAATAATTTATATATTTTTGGAAATTTACTATTGTTTGCTTCTGATATTATGAATGTTGTAGAAATTTTAACTTGGGAACTCAATAAACCATTATTAGAAAAGAGGCTCTTGAAAATCTAATTTTTTAAGAATAATGATATAGGTTCTGAAAAGTGGTTTATAACTGCTTTGGAATTTTATTTATGTGGTACTGATATAAACTGTGAAATTGAAACAACTGCATAGACCATATGGCAATGAAAAACTGACTATCAGCAAACTTTTAGGGTTAACTTTTCCAGTGAATTTTAATGCTTCATATAATAACCGTTAAAGGAGCAAGATGACTGGACTCTTGTAAGAAAGAGAAAATTGGAATTATATTTTTTATTTATTATCTTTATTATTATTATTGTTATTATTATTATTACATTGGAATCTCCTTTTTCTTCTTCTATTTCTTTACTCCTCTTCCCCCCTCCACTTCCTTCTTTTTTTCTTTTTTTTTCCTTCCCTACTCCTCCTCCTCCTCCTCCACCAGGGCTGCAACCCATATCAAGGTCAGGAATTTGTTGCTTGTTCTTTTTACTGTGATAGGCCTCTTTAGTAAAGGAACAAGTTGCAGGAATTGGGAAAACATGGGAAGAGGAATTAGTCATGCTGGCTATCTCTGTGAAAGAAACTAACAGTGAATTGGCCAGTTCTGATGTTGCCGTGGCTCACCCAGTATCTTTGAAACATAGTGTTCATTAGGTGAATATTGATCAGTTCAAAAGAGGAGGCACGCAAATGGCTACTTCACGAAAGAAGCAGTCAGAGCAATTTCTGTGCACTAGAGAGAGAGGCAACACAATATTACATTGAAGAAAAAAATGAGTTCAGTTTGACACATGTAAGAAGATGGGGCAGACTACCCCCAAACTAGGTTGATCAGAAAGTTTGAAAACTTTCTCTTCATCTCTCCCCAGAAAGAAATTTTTCATACATCAATGTACATGCATAATCCCCAGGGAAAAGGAAGAAAGAATGATAACCACATATATCTTGTATGTTGTAAAGGACAGTTAAGAGAGGTGGGAGCGGGGAGCTAATCCTCCTCTCCTGAATTACTTTCTGAAAGAAGGAACCTGATAATGATTTTTTCCTCTAAGGCTTGGTCATCAGTTCATGTTGCTACATCACTCATGTAGGAAATAATGAACATGTATGAAAGAAAGGTGTCATTATACATACATACAGGATTCCCATCTGTGGGGTTTTTGCAGTGCTGAGGATGCTGTCCACACCTGCTAGGCGGGAACACAGGTCAAATAATGTGGTAAGGTATGTTTGCCTCTGTGGAGTAGGTGCAGGGCAGTGGAAGAGTAAGAGTTCATTATCATCGTTGTGAAAGTTGTAACTTGGGTGTGAGGGGTTTTATGATTGTTTGAACTGATGTTTTAATATTGGAAAGATGGTTGGTGTCCAGAATGCAGATGAGAGAGTTTGTAACTCATACATGTCTGGGTAGTGTAGTTTCAGTTGGGTTTATGTCTTATGGATTGGAATTTAAGACTGTTAGGAGTGTTCTTGTTTAATGTTTGTCGAGTTATTGTGGTGTGTATCTATTTTGTCCGTGTTTTATGTTGAGAAAGGGAGGCTTTTTAAGAATAAGTTGTAGAAAGGCGAAATAGTTTTAAGCTTTTTTATTTCTGTGGAAGAGCCGGTGGTTTATTTTGATTTTCTTCGGTTGGGAAGGTTTAGTGCAGTTGTACAGAACTGAGTGCTGAGCACATTAAAGTTAGATACTATTGAAGTATAATTGTTTCATTTTGCAAGTGTTGAATGTTTGTGGTTGCTTGGCAGTCGATGATTTTCCTGAGTCCTCTGTTTGCATGATTTGCACCTTTGCTGTTTTTCGATTTGACTATGTGGATGAGGTAGGTGGCATAGTTCAGGGTGGAGTGGAAGAATTTTTGTAGTGGATACAAAGGGATTATCTTTTTCCTGTGCAAGACTGGCCCAAGTGAGTGTTCATAGGGCATTTAGTTTGTTTATGGCTTTTGTGTTGATTTTGTGTTTTGGGGATTGAGAAGAGGATGTCAGGTATAACTGGAGTTCTTTCGAGTGAGAATGATTGATCATTCAGGGTTCTGGAAGGATGCTGGTTGGATTCATTTCTGGTTAGGGTTAGGAGGATGATGCAGTCGTTGGGTTTTGAGTGAGCTATGTGTTAATTGCATGGTGTAGGGTTGCACTTTTTAAGTGCTTTCATGTAGCTCTGATGCGGTTGCGGAGTCATCTGCAAATGAGAAGACTTTTACATGTGGGAGTCCATATAAGAAGGGATTGAAGAGGGTTGGAGGTACATGAGGGACCCCTTTGTTGAACTTGAGGATCTTGGAGGTGAAGCTGTTGTGAATGACTCAGTTTTAGTGCTTATCTCTAAAATTGGCAAAGCATTTTTTATCATTTTCTGGAGTGTTCTGTTGAGTACTGTACCATTTTTTGTGTGACTGTGTTGGGGGACAGTTTTGAACATTTTGTTGGTATCTCATGTGAATAAAACAGTGGGTGTTAATGGACTTTGCCTGCTCAAGGTTACATCACAAGTGAAAAGTCACTTCTAGTGAGGATGTATAATGGGAAATACAATCTTGACAAAGAACTTTTTAGCCCACAGGAGTCTACATTTTCCTGCTAAAGGAAGTAGTGCAGCCTTAGGGTGCAAGAGCCTTTAGAAAGAGGTCCTGGGTAACACCAGGATTCTTTCGTAGAAATTGATCCTGGAGTAATTAAAGACAGATTGAATAAACTAGAGCTTGTGCAGGAGGGGAATTGTGGTTGGTTGAGGCCATCTTAGATGTGTTTTGAGATTTGTGTGCAGTTTAGAAGTAAAGTGATTGGGTCTAATGCTTTGCTGTTTAGGTGTGAGTAGGATGTTTTGGTTGACTCCTATTGATAAATTTTCGAGGAGTTTTGGTTTTGATAATAACAATGATGTTGTGTGATAGGAGGAAGGGGAGTTGGATGGTTGAAGGGATTCAGGATGGGTGCTTTGTTAGCATTTTTCCAGATATACGGGAGTTTGTCGTGTAACTGGGAGTGATGGGGAGAGTAAGTACTTGGATTGCAATTGGGCTTAAATGTTTTTGTGGAGGTTTGATATGTTGTCAGAGCCTGTGAAAGAAGAGTTCTTTAAGGTTTTAATTGTGTATTGAATGTGAGTGGGAGTAAAGGATAGGTAAGCAGTTGTTTTAGGATGGATTTTATATAAGTTTTCCTTGAATGTCCTGTTTAAGGGTTTGGTTGGTTTGTGGTATATTTTTGAGAAGTGTTATATGAGTGCTTGTGCTTTCTCTGGGAGAAAGGATGTTGTTAATTTGGGTAAGAAGCATTTCATATGTGGGGTTGGAATGGTTTGGGAGGTGTGGATTTTATTTATTTTTCATAGTTGGTTGTTGTTGGTTTTGTGGTTCACAGGCTTAAAGAAGGAATGCCAGTTTGTTGTTTACTGCTCTGTGATTAGGTTAGTGATGGTGTTATTTAGAGTTTTTATTTATTGTATGATCCCTGTTGATGGTGAGTGGTTTTATCTTTTGAGCTGAGATTCTAATGTAGTGAGTGAATGCTGGCCAGTCTGCTTTTCTGTAGGTTGTTTATATACTTTAGGTGGCTGTTTTGTGCTGGGTGGGTTAGGTGAAGTATTATGAAGGAGCTCATGAAGTGTGCTTCAGATGGTTCTTGTGTTCAGTGTTGGTGTACAAAATAAAGTGTATGGTAAGGTTGGATGCTGAAGGTATGGGTTACGAGTCTTATTAGCCTGTTACCTTGGTTGAGGATATTCAGAGAATGCAGTTGGGATAGGATAGTTGACTTTAGGGACTTAGGTTGTGTGTATTAAGTAATGTAGGATATTGGGCATTGAATCTCCACTTAGATAGATATTGGTATGTTGGTCAGGTTCTGTAATTTATTATTGTCTGGGAGAGCGTGAGATGGGGAGAGGTGTGTAGGTGTTGATGTGTCTGCAGCTTTATTTTATGGGTAATATTTGTAGTGTGTTCTTACTCATTATCCCTTTTGTACATTCTGTATCTCATACATTGCCACACATTTTGATACATGTTTAGACCCTCAAAACTTAAAGCATCTTTCACTCCATCCTTCCATCTCATTCTTAGTCTCACCTTCTTGTTTCCTCAACATTGGACATGCATATCCTGTTAGTCTCAACTCTCTCATCCTTTCTCTTTGTCCAAACTACCTCACATCTTTCACCCTATCATTTCTTACTCCCTCAACTCACTGTACATCATGTTGTCCTCGGATATTTAGTTTCAGCACATGTACCTTCTACTCTTCTTTGTATTTAGAGCCCACAACTTGCACCCGTACAGCACCATTGGGACTACCTTACCATAAGACACTTATCTTTGCTATCAGAAGGTGACTTCTCTTTCCACATTCTCCCCAGTGTACCTAAGACCTTTGCTCCTTCGCACACCATGTTGTTCTCTTAAGCTGTCTTAGTTCCATCTCCAGCTGTGTTCATCAGTTATGTGGGAGTGGATATGGCAGCACGTGGAACATAGCTTGCTAAAGGAGACCATGGGGTGGATGGGTTAGGGGGCAAAGATCCATGGTGTACTGAGGAATATGTTGAAAGACAAGCCACCGACATGTCCCCTCACACACTCCGCAATGTACCTAGGAACTCCCATCCCAGCCCCCACACCTGTCTATCATCAAGTCCTTCCCAGTTGCCTAAAGCACTCCATCCCCTTCAGGCCCTCCCTTTTCATATATTTATTGTGTTCATCCCCACCCAGGCACTCTCAAACCATTGTCTCATCTCCCTACTTTACACTTCATTAACTTGCCATCATTCATAGTCACTCAACTTTCACCTTTGACACACTCACTCCCAGACGTTTTTGATAACCTGGTAACCATCAACATTTGTAGGGGTTACTCTCCTGTAACTGCAGAAGTTGGAGTTTCATCCCCCTTTCCACATAGCTAGGTAGCACCAGAAGCAAATGAAAATTGGTCTCATTTGCTCACATCCACATTCTAGCTGTCTTGTATAATTCACAGAAACCAGAGTCACCTGTCCAAAGTCAGGCCTCACAGATGTTTCTATGGTTTCTCCTGACTGCTTCATATGTCCTGGTTCAGTCCATTGACAGCATGCTACCCCCTGTAAACCATGTTATTCTAATTCTTTCTCTCCTTGCATGCCTCACACCTTCCTGCATGTTCAGGCCCCTACCCTTCAAAGAATCTTTCACTCCATCCTTCCATCTCCATTTTGAGCTCCCCTTTTCCTTGTCCCCTCCACTTTTGACATGTACACCCTCTTAGTCAACCTCTTCTCACTCATCCTCACCATATGTCTAAACCATTCCAGTATCTCTTCGGCCCACTCAAATGCTTTCACACTTCTCATTACCACACATTTTTCTTAACCTGTCATTTCTTACTTGATCAACCTTCTTCACCGTACACATTGCTCTCATGCATTTCATTTCCAGGACATCATCCATCTTTCATACATTATTATCTATAGCCTATGTATGGCATCCTTACAACACCATCTTGATTACTGTACCATCAAACATACCCATCTTTTCCCTTAAAGGCAGTGGCCTATCTTTCCACACACTCGTCAGTGCACCAAGGACTTTACCTCCCCCCCTACTCACTCACTCACTCACTCATCCAATGGCTTACTCCAGCTTTCATGGTTCTATCCACTGCCATTTCTACTCCCAGGTATCTAAAACATGTCACTGCCTCCAGGTTCTCTGCATTCAAGCTCATACTCCAACCACCCTGTCCTTCCCTTCTGATAAAACTTTATAGCCTTACTTTTATTTACATCTACTCTCAACATTCTCCTTTCACGTACTTTTCGAAAGAGAGATACCATATTATTGGAGTCATGGAAACAAAACTTACTAAAGAGATTAGATATCACCTGTTCAAACCAAAAGGGTACATGATAGGATGGAAAGAAAAGGCAAATAAGGGAAGGGTTGGGATCTCTAGTAGCTTTCTGTCTATATCTCAGATGCCTGTTCCTACCAGGAACTCCCTCAAGGGGCTGCGCACAGCAAAAGAGTCTCTGCCTTTCATGTACTCTCCCAAACAGACACCATATTATTAGAGTCATGAAAACAAAGTTTACTGTAGGGATAAGATCTCACCTGTTCAGAATAAAAGGGAACTTGATAGTCAGGATGAAAAGAAAAGACAAAGGAGGGGGAGGACTGGGGTCTCTAATAGCTGCACACTGCAAAAGGGTTTCTATAACTGATGAACCTTTAGTGCCACTGGCAGAGGCAACTCTAGTGCAGTGTTTCCAGAAGCTCTTATCTAGTGTCTCAACTGAAAGCTTCTACCGATTTCTTCTACCTAAAGTGTCTGTTTAATGTTTCAACCTATTAATTATACCTAGTGTTCCTGCTCAGTGCTCATTCCTACTACTACTGCTACTACTAAATGTTTCCAGTTAGTGTTCTGAGGGCATTTAGTGTGTGTGTTGCATCTCTGTAGATGCATTTGGTGTCAGGATTAAGTGTCATATGTATGGTGTGATGCCTAGAACAGCTGATGTTTTGTTCTGTGGGAGTGATTCTACATTCAAGATGACTGGAGGATGTGAGTTCAGTCCAAGTCTGTCTGAGGTAAAAAGAGTGGTTGAGGACTTTTTTTGGAGATACAGACGTTCTGCTCTAGTTGAGCCATTGTTTCAGTTGTGTAATGTAATGCTGCATATATGCTGTTATTGTGACATTAGGATAGTATGATGTGATTCTGTAGTGTATTTGAGACAGGCATTCATTTGTCTGTAATGTTTCAGCTACCACTGAAATAACAAAGATTGGAAATATATTGGAAATACAGATATTAAGCCATATGAAAGCAACACAGTTCTTTGTTATCTGTAACCCTTTTGTAGGTATTTCAAGGCTTAGTTTACTTTTTTTACAGTTTATCTCATGTTCTGTGAGGATCAAAGTATATGCAAGGCCACATAAACCTTAGATGTTTCCGGAAGGGAAAAAAATGTGTGGATGCAAAGGGGTTGAGCTTTGTTAAAGTGGTGTAGTGAGAATTTATATAGCGTAATTAGAGGAAAAGTAAGCAAAGCACAAGCATTAGTTGCAAGATTGGAATCATATTTCACATTCACCTATCACAGGAAAGTTCTTTTTTTATGTGTAAAGAAGTGTTTAACTTCACAAATAGTAGATTTTGCTATGATTCTTAAGGGAAATAAGACTGATTTGGAGTCACTTGAGAGGAGTGTGTCCATACTTAATATGCATAGTCATTGGCTCAGAAATGGATTTAAGAGTGAGGAATGAAACATATAAGGGAAAAAAGTTTTTATTGGTAGAAGTAGTAGGTAGGAACATTTAAGTGTGAGAATTAGGTAAAAGTAGTCAATAGGAACATTAGGTAGGAGCTTCTAGAAACACTGTGCTAGAGATACCCTCAGCCAGTGGCCTGCTTAGGCTGAAGCACTAAAAGGCTGAGAAGTGGCACAGGAGTTCACCAGGTATGGAGACTTTTTCCTTGACCACCTCTTTGAGGAAGTTCCTGAAAGGAATGGGCAGCAGAGATATAGGTAGATAGAAGTTGTATTTATTTACAAGCCCCAGCTGTGTCCTCTTATGGATTCTGAACACAGAAAAGCATCACACAAGGAGAAGAAATATAAATCCTGCATATAAGTCCATGGGGCCTTTCAGAAGTTGGAATTTATGGGGATAATTGCGAGGAATGGAGATGTTTGATAAAAGAATGGGAGCAGATTATCTTTTATGATTGAAATTGTGTTATGATAGCAAAGAGGGACTGAGGTGCAGAAGAGATGATTTCTGTGAAACTTTAGTGGTGATGACTAGGAACATGTCATATTAGTTTCAGGTTCTTGAAAACTGAAAAAAAGAGAAGGCCTCATTGCCTTCAGTATCACAGTGAAAGGAATTTAGCCTCTTCTTGGGGTGTACATTGAAGCACCCTGCATAGAAGACCTCAGTAAGGGATTGAGGGAATATTTTTCATATGGAATGAGGTGAGATTGTTAATTAATGCAACAGAGTTAATGAAATGAAAATGCTACGTGGTGTAAAGTACTAGATTTGAGAAATTGATATTTAGTCATATTAAGAACCAGTAAAAATAATGAAAATTTGATCTAGAAGAAGGATGAGATATAAGGAAAAGGGTTGTTGAGTGTTGGTCTACAAAGGGAAAATGAGTTTTAAAGCTTCCTATGATGGTGAAGTGAATAGAGGAGACAGATCTCTCAGGACAGTCATAAGACTTTAATGAGGCCAAAACTGTTGATGTGTACTTTCATCCTGCCCTAGTCAGTAGAGGTACTGTACGGCTTAGAGATACTTAGATCCCATAATGGCGTTTGCTTAAGGGCTTGTTTAGTGCAAATGGACTGGGAACATGGACGTCATCCATTGTTTGGTGCATTTGGTATATGATAGGAGGGAAAAGGATTTTGTACCTTAGCTTATTTATGGGCATATTGGTGCACTGTGGAATTAGTACTGCACACTGGAACCTTGATAATGAGCTGGTACTCAGTTTGCTTGTTTTATTAACCTCAAATTTCCAGTGTGCTTACTGAAGGGTTTAAGATCCATTGTAAGGACATTCTAGAGGATAATTGTCTTTTCAGGATAAGTCAGTTTCTTTCAAGAAAATTTAATTACTTTTTCCTCAGGATAAGCTAGTTTCTTCTTAGAATAATTCATCATTTTAAGGATTTACTGTATAAGGCAATAAGAAGAGTACATGTCATAGTTTTTGATAATGAAAGTATTTTTTTTATTTTTACAGGTTAACATAGAGGAAACCTTTGTATCTGTACATGAACACAGAAAATGTTAGTTGCTGTATTTTTATGTTT
>JAUUDW010573165.1:0-11951 GCA_032361385.1 Panulirus guttatus | reverse complement strand
TATATATAGCGTTAATGGGATGGCCTTGATTAGGGCCTCAGCTGCCCGTGCCGTCTCAGCTAACATAAAAAAAAATCATAATTCTATCTATTAATTAGATTCTTATTCATTATAGAATTATTTGTTTTAACAAAAGAACCAAAAAAAAATTGCAAAATATTAGTGTATGCAAAGGCTTTTATGGTTACGAAAGAATTATAAGAATCACGAAAATATCACTACTCACCAATAACCATCAACATTCAGTGAAATATAAAAAATGTTCTCAATATTTGTAGCATTTTCAGTTGACTTGAATAGATTTAGCGGAGCTTTGAAATATCAGATGTGCAGATATTGCAAAAACTTAAATAAGCTCCCCAAAAAGTGTTTCCTCTTGCATTCCCATAAAAAGGTAGTTGTTAGGGTAGTGCTGACCTGTTAAAGAATACAGTGGACCTACGAACAAATGATGGAAGGTCTTACTCTTGCTGGGTGGTTACGTGAGTACAGTTTATCCTCGCAGTGAAACTAACTTAGGATATTGAGTGATTTTGTGCTGCAACATTAGTTTAATGTTCAGAAAATACAGTAAGAACATCATAGTTTACTCTGCGATGTTAGAGAGGGAGATAAGAAAGAGAAAAATATCGATGGAAATTTAGGGTTAATTAATGCTAAAGTACTTGAAACAGGAACATTATTCAATATAACCTATAAGAAAGTCATTTGTCAGCCGAGAGTTATTATAAGATCAATATTCATGTAGAAACATACTAGTCACACCCAAGCTTAAGCACTGATCAGTTATCACGAAGAGCATGGCTGGTCATGTCATCTGTCACAGATGAATAATGTTGGTCGGGTCAGGTGTCAGGGATAAACCAATCTAGCCTGGTCAGTTATATCGATGAAACAAGATGGTCTGGTCAGTCGTCAGTTATGAATTAAGTTCCCCAAGTCAGTTGTCAGAGATGAACCAAGTAATTGTTAAGCATAAACCAAGCTCAGCAGATCAGTTTGTGAGAAAGAATAAGGCTGTACTGATCATTTATCTGCGATATACCAGACTAAGAAATTTAATAGAAGAGGTGAGCTGGGCTTGCTAGTCAGTTCTCAGAGATGAAAACGACTGGTCAGGTTAGTTCCCAGAGGTAAAACAGGCCTTTCAGATTAGTTTCAATGAGCAAGACTAGCTAGGTTAGTTCTTGATGTTGAGTTATGCTTGCCAATTCAGTTGTCGCCGGTGTCGGGGATGAGCTTGCGCATGTTGGAGAGCAGGTCTCTGTGCGTGAGTGGCCCCCCGTTCGTGGATTCCTCGTCATTAGCGTGTGGAGTATGTGGCAACCTGTTAAGACAGAGACAAATAGTGAGCTCCGTTCATTTCAGTATAACTACGCAAGCTTACCAGTACACTCGACACTACCACTTCTCACAAAATCGTTTCGTTATAGCATTTCGCAATACATCCCACTCAGTACAGTCTCTCGGTTCACAGTCACTTCAAGACAGCCTTTCAGTTCACAGCTCGCTCAGCGCACAGTCAGGTATCATGTAATAGTCTCCCAACACAGTCTCCTGGACAAAGCCCGCTACATTTGAGGACTTCTAAAAGACCGTGTATATTTCCTAACATTATCATATGCGTGGTGAAGGTTTTGAGTCATATAATACTACTTACTGTGGCTTTCCAATTGGGACAACGACCTTGGCTGATGAGGCTGAGGATGACCTGCCTTCAGTAGCCTCGTCATGAGGAGCGTCTTCCCCGAGGGCATTAGCAGGGGGCAAGTCCTCTGCCAATAGGAACTGACGCAGCTGCAGCAGTTCATGCACTCGCTGCTCCACTACTGACAAATATACAGACACGCTGGCGCTCGTTATCTCCCCACCACCTGCAGGAGTAAGGCTCGCGACGTTAGCTCAGCCACGGACATGACTACGAGGGCACAGGGCATAAGGCTCATTCTAAGGCAATTAAAGAAATATCCTTCATATAGCAACATACGTACCAACCTTCCAGTATATCATCGACTTTTGTACAATCATGCTTTCACAACCCGCAATGAATCCAATTCTATAAAATGGTTCAGGTATACCAAACGTGTCATGAAAGTACCTCTTAATCATTCTTCATCTATCCATTATCATATTCATCTTATTCTTCGAGTATCTACACTTTAGCGATACACCATTATGTGCTGCGAAGAGACACATTTTAACATATAATATGCATTTTACTCTTTCCTAACTTCTTCACAAATTTCTCTCATATATCAGACTCCTACTCTATATCAAAATCTTCCTCTCGTTCCATTTTCCTTCTCACACTACAAACTATTTCCACGAATCACACTACGAATTCCTTTCACGTTTCCCTGATTCCTTCACAATACAAACTTCTTCCTTACGTTTTTGTCTCTCACCAAAACCTTACTCCTCATATCATAAAATTCAACACATAATCCTTCTACGCCTTGCCAACTTCTTTCCTCAAAATACACACTCCTTCGTCGCTCGAGAACTTTCAGAACCATGTTTCTTATCATCTTCATTTCCAACTTAATATTTCATATCTGAACTGTTGCATCTGTCAGAAGTCTGCGTCATTTGTCCACGTATAAAGGTTTACACACTCCTAGTCTTAGTTCTTTCCATATCACTTTCCCAGAGTGTCATCTCTCAAGGTACTATGTCCTAGATTTAACAATCATTATAGTTACATCAACAGACAATAAACTGATCATTCAAGACTTGCAGACTCATGGTAGCCAACCTCTAAATCTTACACCTACCTACCGACAATGGCAATAATGGGTTGAGCATCACACTGAAGGAGATCAAAGAGCTCCTGGGTAGAGGTTTTCATCTCCGTCAGCGTGTCCTCTGCCTGCCTCAGTTCCCTCTCCAGCAGCTCCACAGCATTCTCGCCGCTGTCAACTTTCGCCTGCAAATTACCGGTGATGGTGAAAGTAGCAGTACGTTTAAATAAAGGTGAAAAATGATGTGAAATGGCAGGAGTATAAACACTGAGAGAGTGTGAAAAGGTAAGAAAGGGAGTAAAAAAAAGTTTAAGAGGATGTACATGATTGGTAGACCATAGAAAATTGTAGGACTGGCTCTTAGAGAATCTATTGGAAGAGTAAGAGAATAAGGATAGTAAATCTGGAGGGCAGTGTCCAAACCATTTCAGCTCACTCTGGTCAGCTCTCTAGGTCGGACAGCGCTTCCTAACATAACTCACTCTGACATTTCTTTCTCACACAATGAATTTGCTTCTCACCACTTACTGTCCTCTGACAATATATTTATAACACGTCCACCCTATTGTTCCTTTGCATTCAGAGCCCATGAGTTGCAACAATACACCAGTGGAAATATTATCTCTGTAGTTCGGTAGATGGCCTCTGGGAGTCCCATCCTTGCTCAGCACGTGATTGGTACTTACTTGCAAAATGAAGATGGTCTCTGGGAGTACCAACTACGCTCCGCGTGTGAAAGTACTTACTTGAAGGCTAGAGACAGTTTTTTGGGAGTCTCTTTCCTTCTCGGCTGCCGATCCACGTGTCTCCTCGATTTGCTGTCGCACTCGGCGTACCTCTGCTGTCAGACTTGTCACCTGCATCAAGTGAGATCCCTATGATGATGAACGCCAGAGGTGCATCAGGTAAAAGGTTTGTATGTGATGGGGGACAAGCGCAATGTTTATATATTATAGGAAATAAATTCTGGGTGATAAGCAAATGAAGTGTAACAGGTCTTCGCACATGACTGCCATCCCAGTCATGGTCTTAGAATGTACAGAGTGTAACGAGTCTCACATCCAAGTAATGGTCTTAATGAGAACGAAATGCAATAGTCCTTAGCATATGTCTCCTCTACGTGTAGGTCTTGAGGTGAACAAAGTGGAATGGTTCTGAGTACAGTTCTGTTGTGCAATCAGGTGTGCTTAGACCTGCTTGTTACTCACCACATATATGACAGTCTTTTAACTCATGGAAGGAAGCAAAAGTTCATCATGCCGTGTTATACCGAAGCTATGATTGAACACCTGCGTCTAGAACCATTACTTTCTTTTTTACAGTAGTTTAGTATAGTAGTTAATTTACATCTTCTATTTGGCATCGTGTAGTTACTGGAAATATCTTAATATGTCATAACACAAACCACACTCATCATGTATACACTCCTGTAACAACTAAGTTCCAAGTGACACAAATTAAGGGACTAGCATTATTTCCAAAGCCACAATAAACAGAGACAAACTTCTAACTTTACTGTTGTGAGAGAGTTGTGGTAATCTTACTACGATAGCGTTGCCAGTTACTAAGTTTACAGGTAGTGTAGTATATGTTGGGAAATAAGTACTTGAGAAAAAATCTTTTCCAATGGCGATTTTTGAGACAGAAGAGGAGCTCTGGAATTCTTAGGCAGCATTAATTCTTACCTCATTATTGAGGTCAGAGATGTAGGTGAAGAGTGTGTAGTTGTCGTTCTCAGCTTGGAGGTAGTTGCTGACCAAAGTCTCCACAGAATCCTCGCCACTCATCTCCCGGAGGTGCGACACGGAGGCGCGGTAAGTGGACAGGGTGTGCTCTGGGCCCCGCGCCTCGCCCACTTCCCCTGTACGTGCAGTACACACACATCACTACACACGACACACAGACAAAAGCTCTTCCACAGAACATAATCTACATCCTCCAAGGATTTATGTCTCCTGGAGAATCACTAGAGTAATTACTTACGCAGGTATGAATTAATCCCTACCCTCTCTTTGTCTTATCTTTCCTTCATCTGCCTCACCAGATAGTCTCTATTCACTGCTTCCCAACAGACACTTCCCTCGCGACACCACAATAACATTAAGTGGATCACACACATATTAACCTTATCAACATACATATTAACCTTTTAGAAGATGGTTAAGAATCTATTTTTCTGAATAACGCGTTTCAGAATAATTTTTCTGTTGCATCATAAACCCTGAGCATCTGCCTCGCCCTGATGATTACTGGAGTACTGAGAATCCACTGAGAGTTCTAACTGTTTTCAGAACGCATCATAATTCACGGGAATTCAACCTATGATTGTTATCAACATTATTCATGCACAGATTACTGCTTTCAGCAGTTGCTTGTAGAGATAAAAGGGTAGCAGTGAAATAACACGAATATCAGTGCTATGCAGTTGTGATCCTCTGGGCTTCACAGGCACCGTACCTTCTGGCCGACGCTGTGAGGTGTCGTCGTCCTCGCCAGCTGAGATTGTGGCGACAAAGGCCCTCAAGTGGTTCTGGTGATCGAGCGCTCGCTGCAGCTTCTTTAGTTCGTGGCTGTACTGCTGAGCGTCCCGTTCTGCCCGCTCCTTCAGTGCCCGCATTTTGGTCTGCGCCTCATCCCTGGAACGATAAGAATACTGAGACTCACTGTAATGAGGAATCTCTTGGGTTTAAAGGTTTTCGTACAATGGAGGCTCATCAATTCAACATTTCATGCGGAATCTACTCTTACGTACACTCAAAGAGGAGGGAGGTATACACTTTTAGGAGGAATTTCCCTGTGTGAGGGATACCTACTGTGTTCCCTGTTCAGAATCTGGCCCAGTTTACCTGTTTGTGGATCACACGGGACACTGACGTGAGGAAGGATATACACACTCTGGGTGTGGTAGAGGGACTCGTATGATGGTGTGGCAGAGGGAATCAGACATGCAAGTAAGTGACATAAGAGAGAGCCTCTAATCTCAAGTGATGGTCACGCTCACTCCCTTAGGGTCACGCTGTCCAAGATATCAGAAGATTTATGATAAGAAAATCATACAATAAAATTCATGAACCTGATCCAAAAAATCGACTTACCTTTCAGAATAAGCCTTAGTAACCTGGTCCATGATGTCACCCTTTTTTTTCACTGTTGCTGCCAGCTGCTTCTCCAGACGCTGAGCCTGTTAGGTCAGGTTAGGTCAGTCAGTTCTGGCTTCTTTTCAGAGACTACAGATCTGACAGTGACACAGTGTAATCAATTCTTTTAAATGAAATTGTAATCATTAGTCATTTGCCAAGATACAGTACACCAGTAACACCTCCTTTACAGTTAGGGAGTAAACACCATAGCCGTGAGGTGGTCACCTGTAATATAAACTTGTCGCGCTGCTTCAGGAGGTTCTCTAGTGTGGACCTGAGGACCCGGTTGTCCGACAGCACAGCATTGAGGCGTACCGTCGCCTGAGGCAGAAAAGTCCGCATCAGTGCCATGCTTGTGAAAGGGAAAAGAGGCTCGAAAGTAACCGGCAGAAAGTACTGTGCCAGGAAGGAATTTTGTCAAAAGGGAGATGACTGGGAAGGGACACCCTCCACTCCCTTCACCTTTACTCAGGAACATACTGCGTTCATGGAAACTAGTCACTTGCACCGGCCTTTTTCCAGGAACGCCTGGAGCATCATGAATCACCTGTTGTCCTCGCCCTTCACTGGACCATAAGTTGCAAGGTTGGGTTAATCAGCACTCAAGACTGTCTAGTTAATTATGGAATCTTAACTAATCAAGTTAATCAGTTGATTGATCAGCGTAAAGTTTATTAACGAAACTGTCCCAACCCTGATAAGTCGATTAGCTACTGCTACCACAGGTACCTGTTGGATGCGGTTCTGGAGAGCTTTATTGGTGGTCAGAGCAGCCAACCTGCGGGACTCCAGCTGGCGGGCAGATGGCACACGTCGCCGCGACTCCCGCACCTGCTTCTCCAGTCCTGCAATGGCCGTGTCCAGCTCACTGATCTGCGGACGTAAGGCATAACTTTGTACCTGGCTCCTAAGGTATATAGTGATAGGGCAAGGAGTTGCAGCTCTTACAAAAAAGGGTACATCTTATGGATACAAGATGCATCAAATTCACAAGGGTGCATAATAATCAAAAGGGTGCGATTCCCTGACAAAGGGCCCTTCATATGATCAAAAAATGTTATATGAACGTAGGACGCATCTCCTTTGCAGAGGATACGTCATATGATCAAAATGTAGCCTCATGGTTGAGAGGATTTCTTTGGTTTTCATAAAAGAGAAGAAAGCATTACCCACAGACACAAGTGCTACACCAAGATCGGATTTGACAGGGAAAGTTAAAACTTCCTCTTCTTCAAACGATAACAATCCTGCGTCTAACAGACAGAGAAATTATAGAAGTCGCAAAATCAGGGTGTAAAGAATATTGTGGTCAAGTTGTAAGGGTAAAGCACATACTGTAGTGGTTAAAACGGGTTACCCATGATCACATAATGTATGGATCATGATATTCTGTTAGAATCAATGGCTTTGATTGTCATAAACAATATAAACCAAATCCAGTCTTTACGAAAACATTAAATCACCCCACAATGTCCTAAATGACAAATGAAACTGCCACTTTGTTCTAAGCTGTAGTCATTGCTCCTACTGAAGATCAGGACTGGCCACCACCTCCATCACCTTGCCCTCATTAACTTGTGCCAGTTACCCTGTTTTCACCAACAGATAGTGTCATCTACCTTATTATCTATGTCAAGTTCGTCATCCACATGATTCTTATCGATAGCTGAGGGTAATCACGATGTCCTTCCTGCGGGCAGGATCCATTCACATAAACCTGGCTGATACTCGACACATTCCCCCTTCGAGCACATCCATTCTAACACTGACTAAAGACAATGGTTGATGGTCAATGTAACCTGACTTTTCTGAAGATCAGGGTTATCCACCAGGACTTGGTTGATGGGTATTGAGACATGACGTGTCTGCAAGTCAAGGTTAATGCGAACGGACTTGTCCACCTTGCCCTACCTGACTGTCGAATTGCCTTGTCCCATCTGAGGATCAAACGCAACCACCCACCTTATCCTTCTCCTTGTCGATTAGTTCTTGGTACTTGGTCTGCCGATCGAGGGTGGCAGCCAGGGTCGTGATGGTTCTCTGGTCTCGTGTCTCATTCTGGGGCGTTGACATGGCAGACAAATGGCTCCTCAAATCACTCTTCTCCCTCTGCAGGTCACGCAGGATTTTCCTGAGGAGACAACATGCAATATTTTCGAAAAACGTAAATCAAGAGTCATAGAAATTAGAGGCAGTCATACGTGTTCAATCACAGATATAATCATACTTTAAACTCTGTCATAAATGGAACAATAAACCTTGTTGTATACACCCACCCACCCCTGCCTACCAAGCACGCACGCATTCCTCCCTGCCACACACCCAGCTTCTGTGTTGGTCCTTACCTCTGGCGACCCAGCAGAACTGTGGCCTCGTCTCTGTACTGTCTGCGGTTTCGCTCCATCATGCGGTACTGCCGACGTAGACGCGCCAGGAGCGTCTCGGCGCCCTCCAGCTCCACGTCCTCTCCAACCTCCTTCTTGTCCTCGCGCTTCGACATGCTGCTGCCCAAGGTAACTCTTTAGCCTGCCGCCGTTGCTGAGGTCACGAGACAAATAAAAGTAATAATTCATTTACCGACAATCATTTCTTGAGGCTTCTAGGAGGCTAAATATGAAATCACCGTCCATCTAGCTACTTAAAACACAATGTAATACAAAATTAGGAACAAAATATGCGCAAAATATTGTCAGAATCTCAATGCCTTTCTTTTTTAACATACTTATTAGTGATGCGAGTCTTCAAGGGATGTGCAGATCTTCAGCATGCCGGGGGTAACATAAAAGAACATGCCAATATAAAAGTACATAAATTACGTTATGATTTGCACTAAGGTTTACGATATGCTTCTACTAGAACGTGAATGTTAAACGTAAAACATCCTCAAAACACAAGACATTATTCATTTAAAATCTGGGCCTAGGATTCCGTATTCTCCATTCCTTTCGGTCGTCTAGTCTTTGATTCACCACTACACAAGATCCTTCATTCAGTGCGAGAACATTCTCTCCTCTCTTGGATACCGCCTTTCCATTTTTCCTTCAGTTACGTTCTACATTAAAAGTAAATCTCACATTTCACCTTCCAAAGACTGGGTGGTCTTGAGGTCTATGAAAACAGTACCAAGGAAGACGTTTTTCTTCTTTTAATGTTACTTGAGAATTAACTCCTTACAGCTTAGACAAACTAACAGGTCGGTTTCTTCAGCATATGTTTTGTTTGTAGGTAATAAAGAGGTTCGAAGTGATTCTGGTCCAGGAAAGCAAAGTCGGGTTTGTCTTTCCTACACGTTTAAAGTTTATCTTGTTACGTTTGTTCTGTTCCGTAAGAATATCCCGATGGTGCTGTTAAAGTAGCTTACAACATTGCATCTACGATAATACGAATTTATATCTTTCACGTTCACCACTGAATCTGCTATTAATGTAAAACTTTTGGTTTACTGGTTATGTAAAGGGCTGTAGGCCTACCACTGCCAGAGTTATTAAGGCCACTAGCACGAATTTAAAACCACCAAAGAAAAATCTTTATTTCCTTCATGTGTTAAAGCCAAGACCACATACACCACCCATCTTAAAATGGTCAATACATTATGAGAGTTACGGATTCAAGCTGCGTATATGCATGCAATAACTGATACTTGTTTTTGAATACAGATAATACGAATTCTTTTTTCTTTTCCAAAGAAAATACACACACATTAGCTAAATATTGTTGACAAAATTCATTCAATTTCATCTTATTATGTAAATACTCAACCTGTAGAGATACAATGAACTATCTTGCCCGCTTGCACTCGCCAGTGTCTGCGTTGTTGTGGGCCAGTCGTTGCTAGGGACGCCCTGCCATAGTTACCAGCTGTGGCGTACAGAAGTTCGAATGTGAAACTTACGAAAATAATAACAATGAAATTAATTTTCATGAAGTTCTAAATGAATAAACCATTCGAAATTGAGATGGACTAGAGGTAAAATACATATCCAATATATTAGGAGAGTGGTCATAGCGGTCAGGTATATGGGTAGGGTGGGAGATAATTGGCTCTAAATCATTAAGAATGGAGAATGTGAGGGCTTCGATCCCTGCACCATCCATATGGGATGAAATCAAACATTCCCTATAGCGAACTTTGAAATCCCCGAGGTAGAGGATCTTGGCTTTTCAATGAAGCCTTTCTGGTGATTCCAGGTTCCAACTAAGTATGATTGACTGTACCGTTGCGTCAAATTGACCCTTCTCTCTGTCTATCGTATCCGACGGTGAAATTGACAGACGGGTTGAATAGCTGAATGCCGTGGGTGGGCGTGGGCGTGCGTGGGCGTGGGTGCGTGTGTGTGTGAGTGTGTGGGCGTAATGTAATGTCCCCACATTGCGCACAGATTACAGGACAATAATACGGGGGAATAATGATGACGAGTTGCAAAAATTGCAGCTCGCAATACATTGCAGGAGAAGGGGAGGAGGGGGGAACTATGGTCTTGTGTTGCACGAGGGCTGACCCCGTCCCCCCTCCTCGCCCCCCTACTTCGCCTGTGACATACTGTATTATCACATCAGCGTCCGGTGACGCGTGCTCGCGACACAAGTAAAGAAAACGTAACGTGGTGGTCTCGAGATCTGACGAACGATTTTCATTTACTCTCATTATCGTTTTGACATCGTCTGTGTTGTTGAGAGGCGCCACTTGGGGTCTCCCGCTGTGTTGTGTGCTGACCCGACGACACGAGTCTGGTGATGTGATCAGAAGTCACGGCACTGACCCCGGCCCCGTAAAATGACCCCGTGAACTTTGACCCCCTGGCTTCGCTGAAGCCTCTTTCTTCATGACGCTGAATTTCAGGATCTCTTCTCCTTCTTCACTGTGGCAAGTTTCACCACAGCCACACTAGGGGGTCGTCTGCTGGCTACCACAGCCACAGGATCACCACAACCACCGTAGGCAACGCCACTGCGAACAACCCCTTTGGCGATGGCCGTGTGAGTGACCATTCACCACATTCACCACAGCAGGACTGGTGAGGTCTTCGTTCGGTAGGGAGGTAGGAAGGTCTTCCAACCCCACAGCCAGGGCTGGGGGCCCCACTGGCTGCTTCTCCTGCTGCTGCTGGGACTGGGTCGTTTGGTCGACCAAGCTGGCGGACGCCTAAGTAGCAGCAGCCCTCCTCCGGCCCCTACACACATACAGCACCCCCTACAGCCGTGGCTGCTGTGGTACACATTGTAGTTACTTAGACCAGTGAACTCTTGGCCTCCTCTGCCATGCATCCAACAGGCTGTTTGTGGCGGCAGACGGCATGGGGCGTTGGATTCGGAGTCTTGGGGCCCCCTGGGGCGTTTAAAGGAGTTCTCTCTCTACGTTCACATGACCGAAAACACAAGAGAACTGAGAACACACACAGAAAACCACCTAGAACCCGCCTTGGTTCCTAAGTTAAACTCAGTCAGCCTTATTATAAGAAACACAATTTAAAAAAATCTGCCGAGATTGAGTAAGTCATACGAGAGCGGTGGTGTAAATGCAAGTGACTTGTTTACATACGACGTAAAAAAAAAAGATATTTACCACCGTAACGCACTCCCCCCCCTCATCCCCCCCCCCCTCTACGCCTCCTCTCCCTGCCAAAACAACAACATTACGTTGGACTAATACCCCTTTAACAGAGCCAAACATACAGACGAATCAGCACCAGAAAAATGTGTGTGTGTGCGCTCAACCCCCGTCCCCTCCTCTGTCCTTTGATCTTCAGCAACGACCCCGAAAAAACTACTGTCTGCCGCCTTCACCATCATGGCCCGGGACTTCTCTGCCGAGATCTTGAGTCCAAGGTCCTCGCACTTCCGGCTGATGAGGTCGAGCGCTTGCTGCGTCCTCCCGAGCTTGTTGCCCCTTCCGGTGACCACGAGGGCGAGGTCATCGGCGTAGCTCAGCAGGACGGTGCCATCGTGGAAGGGCAGGGCCACCAGCTGCTCCATCAGTAGGTTGAAGAGTAGGGGGCACAATCTATTTAAAATATAACAATTGATTACAGGCCTTAATGATTCCTTAACAGTATTTCAAACCCATTCGCAT
>JAUUDW010573054.1:0-11953 GCA_032361385.1 Panulirus guttatus | reverse complement strand
ATATGAAGCCTGGATTTTTAATGCAGTATTGTTAAATCTCTTGTTCAGAGAATCACGCTGAGAATAACATTCAAATGAAGCAAGACAATATAAAAACAAATTCCACAATTACAATTGTATATATGAAGTAATCCTCAACATTTTAACGAGCGAGAACCAGGAAGGATAGTTCGTATTCCCTCTCCAACTTTTGTTTGTTCCTGAAGAACTGTATCTCTGTATATCATGAACAGTCGGGGGATCCTGTCCAGCCAACTGGACCGTTTTAAAATGTCCTTCAAGATGCATGGGCAAGTTGCAAGCCGGCCGTGTTGACTGTCTTCTCCTCCTCTTCCTCTTCCTCCTCCTCTTCTTCCTCTTCCTCCTCCTAACCTCGTTAGTCGGGAGTTTATGAAGAGGTTAATACGACCGACAGTCCTCAAATGCTACATCCCGGTTTCTCTACGTCTCTGTGACTGGTTTTGATTGCTCTCTCTCTCTCTCTCTCTCTCTCTCTCTCTCGTTGTTTGTTTTTTTCTTCCTGCCTCACCCTCTTGGGTGTTTCTGGCATTCACTCCACACACACACACACACACACACATACAGTCTCTCGCCATCTCATACGTAATAACACTTGAAAAACACTTACCTCACACGACCCGTTTTCTTTATTTCTATGAATTTTCTTGCGCTGAAGGCTACGCGCTAGCACCCTTGTCTTCTGGGAATATCTCTTCGTTAGTGCTCATGAGTCCTCTCTCTCTCTCTCTCTCTCTCTCTCTCTCTCTCTCTCCACAATATTATGTTCCTGGGGAAGGACGGGGGGAGGAGGGTGTTCCCAATGACACATGAGTGTCAGGACGAGCAGGCACCAGGTCATCAGGTCGAGGGAGAAGGCGCAACTGTCTTAAACATTGCTGTGTGCTCCCAGGGCAACTCTGTGCTGGGTACCGCACCTCCAGGACACCCCCACGAGGGGTACCACACCGCCAGGACACCGCCATGAGGAGTACCAAACCTCCAGAACACCACCGTAAGGGGTACCACGACTCCAGGACACCCCCATGAGGGTTACCACGCCTCCGGGACCCCCCCATGAGGAGTACCACAACTCCAGGACACCCCAATAAGGGATACCACACCTCCAGGGCACCCCATGAGGGATACCACACCTCCAGGGCACCCCCATGAGGGATACCACACCTCCAGGACACCCCTATGAGGGATACCCCACCTACAGGTCACCCCCATGAGGGATACCGCACCTCTAGGACACCCCCATGATGGGGTACCGCACCTCCAGGACACTCCCACGAGGGGTACCACAACTCCAGGACACCCCCATGAGGGGTACCACGCCTCAAGGACACTCCCATTAGGGGTACCACACGCCAGCCAAGAAACAGCTTCTGAGGAGACTTAAACGTGGAGAAGGGAGCGGAATATGAACTAAATAACTGTGATAAAGATAATTGCTTCTTGGATATGACATAGGTAGAATTCTGTGACGAAAGCTCGTTTAATTCTGATGCTTCCAGAAACACTAGCTAGAGTGAGGCAGTTGATAAACACGAGGTAACCCCCCTTCTCTCTCTCTCTCTCTCTCTCACACACACACACACACGCAGTGTCACTCTTTCTGTCTGTCTGTTTGTCTCTCTTTCTCTTTTGATAGTCCATTGGGTATCTTACGCATTATTTACAAAAAAAAAAAATCCATCTATTGATTCTTTTACTTACTCTCACTTAATTTTTTGTTTACATATGTAAACCAGCGTATGTGGAGACCACCAGAAGCTGGCATGTTTGGCTGGACACGCGCAGGAGGTGTGGGTGGGCACCTGGTTCTTCTTGTTGGTCAAGTCCTTGCATATGTCTCGCAGACGACAGCTGTTCCCTAAGCATCGGATGTTTACCATCTCATCTTCCACAGTCTCCGGGCCTCAACCACATGTAGAACACGTGGGGAGGCACACACAGAATACGAGCCGCAGTAGTAGTCCGATCACGCCTTGAGTACACTCGTGGGAACAGCTGCTTTGCCAAGAGTACGAGGCCTGACTGCAGAGGTGGTATATAGCAGAAGCAGCTGCTTGTTCGCTAGCAGCAACTTTGCCTCGGTGGCTGAACAGTGTGGTAGAGGGAGGCAGCGTTTGCAATGATGTAATATGAGTTTTCTCTCCATACGCTTTTCCTTTTCAAGATATATATACCCTATATATCAACGTGATGGCTTTATACTAACCCTTTCGAAGATATAGTGTTACGCACACGGATAACGTCACTCTAGACTCAAGGAATGAAATTGAACACCAGGAATAAAATTACGGTTTACAAGAAATAAATTCACAATGCAAGAAAAGTAACACATCACTCGGGCTCAAATATCTACGTTACTTTAATGCCCAGGTAAGTTTTCAAACCAAGGAGGTCTCTCCCTCTACAAAAACTTCAAATATAAAAACATACTACTCTAACACGATGACTATTCTAAAGACACGTTACAATACACAGTGACACTCAATGAACAATAAGCAATAATTGTACAACCGTAATGCGGCTACGGGAGTGGTTGTGGCTTGTGGCTTGGGGTCGCATGGTGGTTCGGCTCGTGGACAAGGGAGATCCTCTCGAGATGGTTGAGGTTGGAGGAAATCAGCTCCCGGGTCAATGCCCGAGGGTTTTATGAGATGTGCGTCCTATACAGAATCAGTTCGAATTGGCTGGCTCCTTCCTGTCACGCCCATCACCTCAGTTGTCATTGTAGGGAGTGACCCCACAGTGCTAGTTCTGATTGGCTGACTAGGTCAAGACGTGCCTTTCATCTTGACTGACACGCCCCCTCATCTTGGCTGTGAGATCCTGGGAACGGAAGTAGAAACCACAGCTCCTGTCCACAACCGAGCAGGGAATTAATGGCTACCGGTGATTTCGGGGTGGTCACAGCTGCAAGGGGTTCGGATGTCTCTGGGACAGGAACCCGGCCAGTCGCAAGACGACCGACTAGACCCCTTGGTGGTTTAGTTTAACGCACTGACTAAGGGAAGAAATTTCACACAAAAAAAGACATACAAAGAATATTATACGGATGATGCGGACAGAGGTTCGTCTCATTCGTAACAATATTCAGTGTAGCCGGGAGTATCTTGGACTCATTACGAATATATTATTATTCTTATAAACAAAATGCATGACGCTACTTCGTCAGTGCTGATTCATGGATGATAGTCAGTGTTATATTTCACCTTGAAGTCCTTTCGTAACATACGGTAACCAGTTACTGTACTGAAACTTTCTGGGCAGGATGACCACCCTAGGGAATTCCCGTACCTCCCTTGCTTTCCCCGGCTGATGGAAATAGAGTAATAAAGTCAGTCTCTCTTTAACTGTGTTAAACTTTAACTGAAAACTAAGTCAGAATTATTGGTAGACAGTTGTATCTTACAGAGGCAATCGTAACCTTGTTTTATACGTCTTTATAGCGTTGGATAAAGCATTTGGACCTGTAAACTGCAGCCTACTTAATATAAGAGCAATATGCAAATTATTTTTGTGGATAAATCGCTGTAATTCCCGGAAATGGCCTGGTTGTTGAAACTGGATCGTTGGACGTTTCCCTGAACCATTTGGCCCGGATTTAGCCTCACTCACATATTGGAAGATATATATATATTTCTTTTTTAGCTTTAAAACTCATTGTGACTGGTGCAGAGAGTGTGGTGCTTTAGCCTGGATGGAGAGAGGGAGGGAAAGAGAAAGGGAAGGAGGGACGAAATTGGGAGGAAGCGGGACGGGAAGGGGAGAGGGAATATGGAAAGGTAGGGACGGAGGGAAAGATGTATAGAGGTGAGAGGATGTGATGGGAACAGTAACGGAGGGAGGGAACTTGGCAAAGAGGTGTGGGAGGGAGGAAGGTGAGGCTGGATGGGAGCAATGCTTGGGGAGGGAGTGTAACGGTGGTGGCCCTCGCTCCAGTCCAGGTGTCATTACCGTTGTATTAACCATAACATTTATACACTGAGGATTTGACTGTATATCTCTTTACCATACGCTGTTTCTCAGTGAGTTAGGTGTTCCTGTGCAGGATCTCCTGTTTCCCAGTGACTGGCCGACTACACACCTCATATTCCTTTTACATTTGCTTGCTTCACGCGAGTACACGGTGTTGTTTAGACAATATCTTTTCTTCTCCATCTAGTTCTTTGGTCCCTAACAACTGTTCTCATTCATCACACGCCTGCTCCCCCGTCCCTTCTCTCGACATTCCTCCTGAGGGACATGTACTCGTCTGTATCAAAAGCTCTTGTTAAATCACGCATAAGAAAGATCAACAGCTGGCTCTGTTGCCAGCCTCTTGCCCTAAACCTCCTTGGCATTAGTACACCGTAAGGGTATAGGCTACACAACACCTGGAGGTTCCTCAAGTGTTGATGGTGCGTCTCTTTTACTGGCTTCCTGCACACTCGAGGAAACCCACACTTCTAGTGGCCTCAAGAACAGTTGAGGAAATCCTCACCTTCACTGGTCTCCTGAGCTGTTAAAGGCAGTCTCTTCGCCTCCGGTGAACTTTCATACACTGGAGGGAGCCGCAACATTCCCATCGGCCCAGCTCCTCCGCCGCTGTATAACACAGACTTTTATGGGACAGTGTCTCTTAAGACAACCGTGTGGTTCCCAGAGATGTACCTATCTTGATCATCTCAGACAGCACCACTGGTGACTCTATTCAACCTGTTGTTTCCTCCACCGTTTACTTTAAGTCTACTCCATTCGACGGAATTATTTCTCCACAGTTATCTCACCTGATCTTTACCCACTGTCCTTCAGAGAGTGGAATAATCACAACGTCCATCTGGTATTCAGGACTCGACCCTAGTTTCAAGATCTCTCAAATATTTACAGGACAGCAACACCGACATACTGTTCCGCGTGTCATACCCGTGTCATTATATGTACATTTTGAGTATCATACTCTGTTTCAGGTGCAGAGTCGCCCCTCACGCACGCTCATTCCTAAGTCCTGGTCTATGACCAGCCCGGCCAGGGGTGGAGGGTGAGTGCATCGCCCACAACACCTTTGGTGTATTACACATCGTAATTCTATCTCTCTCCCTGTCAGCGTCTGACGTCAAATGCTACCTACAGACCTTCCAATCCCTATTACCTTCTCTCTCCTCAGCCACTTCACGTACATTTATGAGGATTTAACGCCACGTTATGACCCGAGGTTGCATTATCCACAACCCTGAATGGTCAGAGTGTGAGGAAGTGTCTGTATTATGTGCGTGTGTGTGTGTGTATTGTGTCCACCTTATATATCATCTTGGGGATGGTAACCCCACTCGGAATTATTTACCGTTGGCCAGCTGGTGTATTCATTGCTTGTGTCCCGCAGGAGGTGGCGGTCCCCTCCTGATTATGTCAGAAGGTCAGGGGTGAAGGCCAACTAGGACCGGAGTAATTATTAGTAATCTTGCCCCAGGCAGCGTCCGCCGGGGGGGGGCTGGACGTTGCAGTCCTATCGAACGGCGACGGTGGCGGCGGGCCGGCCGATAGCGGGGCTCTTCCACGGACCGGCCTAACCCACCCGCTTGATTACGCCCGACCCGCCATCGGGGCTGGTCATCTCGGCCTTCATCCCTCGCAGGGTCCGTGCTCGCCGCACGTGTCGTCCTCCTGTCCGTATCGTCCGTGCCAACTGCGCCCTTCAAGTCCTTGCTTCAAGCTGGGCCAGTAGTCACGCTGGCTATAATTCAGTCACATTGCTCTGAATTATGTAACAGAACCGTAAACCGAAGCCACGCATTTAGTGGACCCAACTCTAAGTCTTATTTACTGTTGATAACGTCCAGACAAGACAGCACAGCAGACATGTCCGAACAACAGCCCCGAAAGCTTAACGTACTCCGGCAAAGATATGAATATAAAAAAAAACAGCGACGCTGAGGAGCACAGCGGAATTATCCCAGCGGAACACGAGTCTCCTTTTTTTTTTCTTCAGAGGAAAACATACAATTTCTTAAGCGTTGTTAATGGCTCCTCGTATTAATGATAACGGATAGATATTTCTTCCCGCTGTTACAACGACAGGCCAGCAGCTGCCGTCGCCCTGGAAATGAAGGCCGGGCTATAAACATTGTATGATTATTGTCCTGTAAAATTTATGCTGTAATTACAGTGATACCGTGGATGGTCCCACCCAACCCCTCTCTCCTCTCCTCCCCTCCCCTGGTGGTGGTGAGAGAGTGGGATGATGAGGGCGTCGAGAATGTGAGGAGTGAAGGGGGTCTGCAGCTAAGTCGTTTATGGGTGGCCTAACTCACACAAAAACCCCAACACACACACACACACGGACTGGGAGATTGTGGGTCCTCCTAGAGACAAGGTCGCAAGAGTGTATTACAGGAAAAGTTTGCTGAGCTCACTAGCATTAAAGGGGAAGGTGCGCCCGCCCGTCAAGACTTGTCGTCTTCATACAGAGTAATATTGGAGGTTTATGACATATGGGGGGCGGCTCCTGTAGTGTAGGGGGTTAGTTTGCTAGACTGTGAATTCACGCGTGGGCCCAGCCGGGTTCGAATCCTAGGTGCGGCATTTGGTCCACTCCCTCCCCATATAGCACAAGTAGGTAATGACACACACACACACACACAACACTCATAACAACCACACACATACACACACACAGTACTCACAACACCACACACAACACACACAAAACACACACACAAACAACACACACAACACACACACACACATACAAAACACACACAAACAACACACACAACACACACACATAAAAAACACACACACACGCACACACACACACACACGCACACACACACACAAAACACACTCACACACACATATGATCGCGACAGAAACATACGGATGCACACGCGAGCGAGGCCCAAGCCTTGGTAACGAGAAACAGCGAGAGGATTTTCATCGTGGTCGTCCCATGAAATTACCGTGCATCCCCCTCCAGCCAAAAGAGATAGACAGACTCAACTGAAAGCCTATTAATAGTTCGTTTTATGCTGTCGCGTTGAAGTGAAAATTCGGTTGGGATATTTTGCCGTATTTCCCATGCGAGCAAAGGCGTATGATAGCAAGCCTAGTAACAGCGTGATAGGAAGCCTAGTGCGTCTGTCGTACGTAGGATAAAAAAGTTTTTGTTTGACCTTGTGATTTATAGTCAGTTGTCAAACAGTTGTTTGCATTCAACAGTTTGTGGGTTGTTCTCGTGGACGTGTTTTGGGATATGCTCCAGAATGTTGGCATCATGCTCCGTGGCTCATGTGGTTGGGTTAATGCCACACGACAGGTGGTGGTGCTAGACAGTCCTGGTTGTGGAGGAGCATGCTCTAGGGCATGCGGCCGGGGCATGCTCCAGGGCAGATGGTAAGGAGGGGGGTTATGCCCCAGGGGTTGATCATGCAGCGTTGCATGTTATGATGTGGGGCGAGGCGTGCGTTGATGGCTGAATTGCGTGTAATTAATTACCTGGTCGTGCAGTACGTGTGTGTGTGTGTGTGTGTGTGTCATTCAGGGTGGAGGAGGTATGTGTGTAGGGCGTGGCAAGAGGTACAGGGGGCTAGAACGGAGGTGTAGGCGAGGGCGTCTGTAGAGGATACTGCCTGAGGTGGCATGTTTCAGGAGAGAGAGAGAGAGAGAGAGAGGGAGACTAGTTCGCCAGGTTCCCGAGCGGCTGCGTCAGACAGTAGATTCGTCAGGTACCAGTCGCTGGGACCTGTTGGTAGTGTGGGGTGTAGTAATCCTAGACCCTGGCTAGTAGGTAGTACATACCAACACCCTTCCGCTCCTCTCTTTCCCGCGCTGGGCAAAAAACATTACGTTACCCCCTGTGTAACTTGGCCTCCTGACGGTGCAGCACCAAAGGGGACTCAAGACTGGGTGTATTATCGTGTCCAGGGTGTGGGAGGGCGCACACCCAGTGTCACCTGCCCGGCCATAGGAGCAGCTCACGTCCCCTAGTGACGCACCCCGGCTGCCTCTCTCGTGGACTGAAGCACAGGACGCTGTTATAACGTTGGATGTAGGCTATTAGTTCGTAGTGCACAACACAGGTTGTATTGACGAACACAAACGGAGCTATTTATACGAGTAGCCTCATTCGTATGCTCTCACAGATACACGTGAAATCACACCAGAGACTAGGTATACAGGGGAGCTGAAGGTTCGAGAGCTCTGGGAATGGATACCAAAGTGTGGAGACAGACGGAGGTGGAGAACGAGGTGCTGAGAGGCCCTTGAGTGGGTGTACCTGAGGGAGGCGGTGACGGGGGTGAGGGAGGCATGGCCTGAATGGTAGCCGGCTCAGCTCCACACACACACACACACACACACGTAAAAACCTTCGTGAACAATGAGAAAAATACCAAGTGCAAACCGCTAGTGGATTTCCCGAGAAATAAGAGAGGATTATGAAGAGACATAAACAGGGAACAAGAAAGTTTTGCCGAGTGGGTGGGTCCCATTGTATGGGGGCAGGCTACCAGTGTAGCTGATGTGGGTTAGTTAGGAAGAGTGAGACCAGAGCATTTGGAGAGGCGGGAGGTGTAGCGACGTAGACAGTGTTGGACAGACTTGCCGGGCCTCAACCAGGGACTACTGAAAAAGACTGAAGTGTGTGGTGAAGGTCGTTCATAGCGTCTTGCATTCGGCGATGAACAGTTTTACATGCAACATGACGGAGAACACTTTAACATGCAACGAAACACAGCAGTCCAGCATGCAAACAAGACGGGCAAGAGTTTCGCATGCAACCCGTCAGGAGATAAATCTAAAGTAGAGCAAGATACCTATAATCTCCGTGGTTCTCCGGAGTGGCAGCGTTGGACTCGAACACAAGGTTTTACCTTGGACCCTGTGCTGTCCAAAAGAGCGGCGGGATACTACTTTCGTGTCCACCACCACCAGCAGGGGCAGGACTCAAGATGCCAGAAGAGTACCTCAGGTCTTCCACGGAAGCTAATTGTGTTATATAGGCTGCTCAGTGGCATCTCTTGATTGTGAAGACAAGTGGGGGATCGTATAATCACGCTGGACAAACAGGAGCTCTTCCTGTGTGGTGAAAGGAGCTGGCAACTGTCTTAAATACTTTGAGAGCAAAATGAATATTCGAGTGTCTCCTTCGGCAGTGCAGCACACACACACACTCACAGGCCAACGCGCCTCCCTTGCTCATTCCTAAACTTTCGCGACGCACTGCAGGTAAAACTATCCCCCTCTTAGGGGCGGGTCTGCACCTCGAGTCAACAGAGGTAATTAAGCTCTTCCTCGATAGACAATCAGTCAACAGTGATGGTAATAAGCCCGGCGTTGTTGGCTCTTTTAATAAAACATGATCGGCAATATGTTGACCCAAGTGTGAGGCGTCACGCGGAACCCCTGTCTCCGAGGGAGCCGAAGGGGATGATAGTGTAATAGTGGAAGGGGGTAAGGGCAAAGGTGGATCGAGCGTTGATTGATGACAGAAATAAATGTTTTTTTTCTGCCGGATATCCAGGAAATGTAGGGGACGGGACGGGACAGGGAGAAGAGAAGGAGATAGAACCCAGAGTGCAAACGGACTTGGTTATGTTATGATATTATGATGAGATAGCAAGGATGTACCCGTTAGCAGTAGGAGCGTCTGGCAAGACACACACAGATGCAGGACAATGCCAGGGAACAAGGGAAGAGTCGGGGAGGACCAGGGAACACAGAGGGGTGTATGCTGGGCAGATAAGAATAGTAGAACATTTGGGGATAGATGAAGATAGGAGAGTGGTGAGGCATAGATAAGGATAGGAAAGTGGGTAGAGGTAGATAAAGAGGTTAGAGGACTTCGTTGAATTAAGTTTATAACAGTAAATATGATAGTTTGCCCTCTGGTGGTGAGATGGGGAGTCATAACATCTCCTCCCCTCTGGTGGTGAGACGGGGAATCATAACATCCTCTCCCCTCTGGTGGTGAGACGGGGAGTCATAACTTCTCCTCACCTCTGGTTATAAGACGGGTACATTTCCTCCTCCCATCCACACCCACGCCCCTTGGTGGCGAATGAGGCGAACTCGTCTTCTCTTGACAACACTAAAGATAGGGTGGGTCTGTCTAGATTAAGGGATGATGACGTTATCCGCCGATGTACAGCGCGCTTGGAATTGAATTATGAATATATGTTTAGCAAGTAGTGGGTCGGGGGAGGCAGAGGCAGTCAGGCCGGGCGGCGTTGACCGCGTGGCCACGCTGATAACAGCCAAAATTATAACAGCAATTACACAGGAGAGTCGCCAGGGATTGTGTGGGATCATCCCTCCCCGAGCCTGGCACCAATTATGGAAGGGTGGAGTGTTGGCGTCGGAGACACTGACCCCTTCCTGCTCCTCACCTCCCTCCCTCACTCCACCCTCCGTGTGTCTGTACTGAGGGAGGGCAGATGCTGAAGGTGAACAGGACATAAGGGCATAGTCAGAGGGATCGTGAGACTGCAGTGAGAGACGGTAACCAGAAGACAGATAGACTGAAAGGTAAACAGTGACAGTGAGACAGATACAGTGACAGAGAGACAGATACATAGGAACATAGAGACATAGCCAGAATATTAGACAAAAACTAAAATAGAGCTGGAACATAATAAATAAATTAACAGAGACAGACAAAATGTTATCGAGTCAGGAACAGAAAGAGAACAAGAATGAATGAGGCTGTCATATCCAGTGAGGAACAGAGAAAGAACAGGAATGAATGGAGCTGTCCTACCCAGTAGACATAGACTACAATCTCCAGCCACAGTGACAGAGGCAGGCCACTAGCAGGGCGGGGGCGGGATTCATAAGCTAATTAACGTGAAAGCTAGAGCAGGGGTGTCCACCCCTCGCTTTGAAAACCTTCCTCCCTCCCTCCTCCTCCTCCTCTCTCTCCTTTTAGCCTGCCCTGGTGCTTTACCGGGTCAAAGTATAACGTTAGGAAGAGTAAAGGGAGGGGAGGGCCACAGGGAGACTGTCCTGGGGATTGTGACGGGTGGCGCGTCTCCCAGAAGGGCCTATGGAGTCCACGTAGCCTTGAGGAAGTACGTCTCCAGCTGGTGGGAAGGAATTTCTTTTTTAAAACTTGTTTCCTGAGCACCAGAAGAACGACCCTTGAGCTCAACGGTGCGACCCTCAGGTATGATGGCCCGCCCTTTAAAGGCCAGGTCATCATGCCAAGGGTCGTAAAAAGTCTCGTGCGACATTCAACGGGTTAAAGAGTTTGGATCTCAAGATAGAAAGTGACTTAGATAAGTCGGCAGTCAGGAATCGACCGATCTCAGCGTCTGGGGGAAGTGCAGGTGTTGGAAGTTGGCCCCAGGAAGATCGTCTGTAGGGGAAGGCACTGGGGGAGGTTGTAGGACAACCGGCACTGGGGGAAGTTACGTGAACTTTGTGGCTAAGAAAGTTGGTCCGAAGGTCGTGTGTGTCGTAAGCCAATTTGTTCCTTTGTCTTCGTGCGTTCTGCCTCTGTGTTATCTCCGCTGAGGGGTTTTGCCAAGAGGTGGAATCGCGTCTGTCGTGACCTTTCCAATACCTCAGTTGACCCTAGGTTACGTGAGTGACCCCCTCCCCTTCCCCCCCTCCCTAAAGGTGGTCTGAGACGTCACACAGACTGACGTGTGGATGACCTGGGAGATACGGGATGGGTCTTTCCAACCATCCAGTCATCCAATCCACCAGCATGTCATCCATAGATTTGTAAGTCCCACTTCCAATTAATCTACACTGTCTGAAGAGGCCACTTAACGTTGCTATTGGGCTCTACTCACGGTGATGGATATTCTAGACACACCGTCATCCACCAGCTCATCCACATCATCCACCGCACGACCTGCAGAGCTCTCTCTAGGAGACACACGACCCGTAGAACGACGGAGTCATTAGTGGGTAGCACCACTGGGACGGTGTGGACCCTGCCCGCAGCTGACCTCATTAT
>JAUUDW010572943.1:0-11953 GCA_032361385.1 Panulirus guttatus | reverse complement strand
GGAAATGAGTGCCTGGCTACTGACGTGGGAACTGAGTGCCAGACTACTGACTTTCTAACTGGGTGCAGTGCTATTTATGTAGTAACTGCTTGCCAGGCTAATTTCTTGGGAATGAGGGCTAGGCTATTGACGTGGAAACTGGGTGCCAGGCTACTCATGTGGGAACAGAATGCCAGGCTCCGACGTTGGAACTAAGTGCCAGGGTGCTGACGTGAGACCTGGGTGCCACGCTAGTGACGTGTGAGCAGAATGCCAAGGCTATTGACGGGAATTGATTGCCAGGCTGGTGCAGTGGAAATTTGGTGTCAGGCTACTGACGTGGGAACTGCATGCCCGGATACTGACGTGGAAACTAGGTGTCAGGCTACTGACGTGGGAACTGAGTGCCAGCCTACTGACGTGGGAGGTGAGGGCTAGGCTACTGATGTAAGAACTGGGTGCCAGGCTACTGACGTGAAAACTGACTGCCAGGCTACTGAGGTGGGATCTGGGTGACAGGCTACTTACGAGGGAACTATGTGTCAGGCTACTGACTTAGGAGCTGAATGCAAAGGTACTGACGAAGGAACTGGGTGCCAGGCTACTGACGTGGGAAATGAGTGCCAGGTTACTGGCGTGGGAATTGAGTGTCAGGCTACTGACGTGGGAACTGACATGGGAAATGGGTTCCAGTCTGCTGACGTGGAAACTAAGTGGGGGCTACTGACGTGGAAACTTGTTTCAAGGCTACTGACGTTGGAAATGAGTATCAGACCACTGACGTGGGAGCTGAGTGCCAGGCTACTTAAGTAGGAAATGAGTGCCAGGCTACTGACTTGGGAATTGAGTACCAGGCTACTGATATGGGGACTGGGTGCGAGGTTAATGACATGGGAACTTAGTGCCAGACTTCTCATATGGAAACAGAATTCCAGGCTACTCACTTGGGAACTGAGTGCGACGCTACTGACGTGAGACTGAGTTCCAGGCTACTCACGTGGGAACTGAGTGCCAGGCTTATGACGTGTGAGGTAAGTCCCAGGCTACTTATGTGGGAACTGGGTGCCAGGATACTGACTTGGGAACTGGGTTCCCAACTACTGACGTGGGAACTGAGTGCAGGCAACTGAAGTGGGAACTAAGTGCCAGTCGACTGACATGGAAATTAGGTGCCAGGCTACTGACGTGGGAACTGGGTGCTTGACTACTGACGTGGGAACTGAGTGCCAGGATACTGACGTGGGAAGCGAGTGCCAGACTACTGATATGGGAATTGGGTGCCAGGCTATTGACGTTGGGACTGAGTGCAAGGTTACTGACGTGGAAACTGGATGCCAGACTTTTGACGTGCGAACTGAGTGCCAAGCAACTGACGTGGGAACTGAGTTCCTATTTACTGATGTGGAAATTGGGTACCAGGCTACTGACGTGGGAAATGGGTGCCAGGCTACTGATATGGGAAATGGTTGCCAAGTTACTGAGTTGGAAACTGGGTGCCCTAGTACTGACGTGAAAAATGAGTGCCAGGCTACTGACGTGGAAACTGGACTTTAGGCTATTGACGTGGCCATTGTGTGCCAGGCTACTGATGTGAGAAGTGAGTGCCAGACTACTGATGTGGAAATTGGGTGCCAGGCTACTGACATTGAAAGCCAGTGAAAGGTTACTGACGTGGAAATTGGGAACCAGGCTACTGACATGGAAAATGGGTGCCATGCCACTGACATAGGAAATGGGACTAGGCTACTGAGTTGGAAACTGGGTGCCCGAGTACTGACGTGAAAAATGATTGCCAGGCTACTGAAGTGGAAACTGGACTTTAGGCTACTGACGTAGGTTTTGAGTGCCAGGCAACTGGCGGGGAAAGTGAGTGCAAGACTACTGACGTGGGAAGTAAGTGCCAGAATACTGACGTGGGAACTGAAGGCCAGACCACTCATGTGGGAACAGAGTGCCAGGCACCGACGTGGGAACTGAGTGCCGGGCTCCTGACGTGGGAAGTGAGTCCCTTGGAACTGACGTTGGAACTGCATACCAAGATCCTGGTGTGGGAACTAGGTGCCAGGCTACTGACATGGAAACTGTGCCAGGCTACTGACGTGGGAACTAGTTGCCAGGCTACTGAGGTCGTAACTGGGTGACAGGCTTTTTACGTAGGAACTGAGTGCCAGGCTTCTGACTTGGGAACTGAGCGGGAGGCTACTGACGTGGAAACTGGATTCCAGGATACTGACGTGGGAACTGAGTGCAAGGATACTGACTTAGGAACGGAGTGTCAGGTTAATGACTTGGGAACTGAATACCGGGCTACTGACGTGGGAAATGGGTTCCAGGCTACTGACGTGGGAACTAAGTGCCAGGTTAATGACGTGGGAACTGAGTGTCAGGATACTGACGTGGGAACTGACGTGTGAAATGGGTTCCAGACTACTGACGTGGGAACGTAGTGGGGGCTAATGACGTGGAAACTGGGTTTCAGGCTACTGACGTGGGATAATAGTGAGGGCTACTGACGTGGAAACTGGGATCCAGGCTACTGACGTGGGAAATGTGTGCCACGCAATTGACGTGGGAAGTGATTGGCAGGTTACTGATGTGGAAACTGGGTACCAGGCTAGTGACATGGAATTGGGTGCTAGGCTATTGACGTGGAATCTGGGTGCCAAGCTACTGACGTGGAAATTGGGTGACAGGCTACTTTTATAAGAACTGAGTGCCACGCTACTGACTTTTGAACTGAGTGCCAGGCTACTGACGTGGGATATGGGTGCGCAACTACTGACGTGGGAACTGAGTGCAAGGCTATTGACGTGGGAATTGAGCGCAAGAATAACTGACGTCGAAATGCAGGCTAGGATACTGAAGTTGAAACTAGGTGCCATGCCACTGATGTGAAAACTAGATGCTAGGCTAGTGTGGTGGTAACTGGGTGACAAGCTACTTACGCAGGAACTGAGTGCCAGGCTACTGACTTGGGAACTGAATGCCAGGTTACTGATATGGAAATTGGGGGCTAGGCTACTGATGTGGGAACTGAGTGCCAGCCAACTGACGCAGGAAGTGAGTGCCAGGCTATTGATGTTAGAATTGGGTGCCAGCATGTTGACTTGGACATGAGGGCTAGGCTAATGGCGTGGGATGCCACGCTACTGACGTGGGATCTATCTGTCAGGCTACTGACGTGGGAGCTGAGTGCCAGATCAATCACATGAGAACTGAGAGCCAAGCTTCTGACGTGGGAACTGGGTGCCATGACACTGAAGTGGGGAACTGTTTTCCAGGCAACTGAGCTTGGAACTGAGTGGTTGGCTACTGACATGGGGATTGGATGCCAGGCTACTGATGTGGGAACTGAGTGCCAGGCTACTGAAGTGGGAACTGGATGTCTGGCTATTGACGTGGGAATGGGGGCTAGGCTACTGACAAAGGAATCTGGTGCCAGGCCACTAACGTGGCTAAACTATTGACCTGGAAACAGGGTGTCAGGCTGCTGCCGTAGGAACTGAGGGCTATGCCACTGACTTGGGAACTGAGTGCCAGGCTACTGACAAGGGAGATAGGTGCTAGACTACTGACATGGGAATGGAGACTAGGCTTCTGACGTGAGAACTGGTTGCCGGGTTACTGACGTAGGAACTGATTGCCAGGCTACACACGTGGGAATTGGGTACCAGGCTTATGACATGGGAACTGGATGCCAGGCTACTGACTAGGGAACTGGATGCCAGGCCACTAACGTGGGAACTGGGTGCCAGGCGTTTGACGTGGGAACTAGGTGCCAGGCTACTGTCGTGGAAATTGGATACCAGGCAACTGCCTTAGGAACTGAGTGCCTGGCTACTGACTTGGGAACTGGATGCCATACTACTGACTTTTAGGTGCCAGGCTATTTACTTAGGAACTGATTGCAAGGCTAATGACTCGGGAACTGAGTGCCAGGTCACTGACATGGAAACTAGGTGCCTGGCTACTGACGTAAGAACTGAGTACCAGGATTCTCATGTGGGAAAAGAGTGCCAGACCCCAACGTAGGAAGTGAGTGCCAGGGTGCTGACGTGGAAAGTGGGTGCCAGGCTACTGACGTGGGAACCGAGTGCCAAGGTTATTGACGTGGGAAGTGATTGCCAGGCTGGTCAAGTGGAAATTGGGTGCCAGGTTACTGACATAAAATTTAGTGCCAGGCTACTAACCTGGCAACTGATGTGTGAACTTAATGTCAGGCTACTTACGTAGGAAATGAGTACCAGACTACAAATTTAGGAAATGAGTGCCAGGCTACTGATGTGGGAACTGGGTGTCAGGCTACTGATGTGGGAGTCGAGTGCCAGGCTACTGAAGTGGCAACTGGGTGCCAGGTTACTGACGTGAGAACTGAGTGTCTGGCTAATGACGTGGGAACTGAGTGGCAGGCTAGTGACATGGGAAATAGGTGGCAGGCTCCTGACGTGGGAACTGATTGCAATTTTACTGACGTGAGAAGTGGGCGACTCGCTACTGACGTGGTTGTTGGGTGCCAGGCTACTTACGTAGGAAATGAGTGCCAGGCTACTGACTTGGGAACTGGATGCCAGGCTGCTTACGTGTTAACTGGAAATCCGACTGCTGACGTGGGAAATGAGTGCCAAGCTACTGACGTGGGAAGTGAGCACCAGGCTACTGATATGGGAATTGGTTGCCAGGCCATTGACGTGGGAAACTAAGTGCCAGGCTACCGACGTAGGATCTAGGTGCCAGGCTACTAACATGGGAACTGGATGTCAGGCTGCACACGTGGGAGCTGAGTGCCAGTTTACTGATATGGGATGTGGGTGCCAGGCTTCTGACCTGGGAACTGAGTGAAATACTACTCACGTGAGACTTGAGTGCCAGGCTGATGGTTGTGCGAAAAGGGTGTCAGGCTACTGACAAGGGAACTGGGTGCCAAGCTACTGACGTGGGAACTGGATGCCAGGCAACTGATGTTGGAACTAAGTGTCAGGCCACTGTCGTAAGATCTGAGTGTCAGGCTTCTGATTTGGGAACTAAGTGCCAGGCTACTTACATGGGAACTGGGTGCCAGACTACTGACGCGGGAAGTTAGTGCCAAACTACTCATATCGGAACAGAGTGCCAAGTTACTGACTTGAGAACTGAGTGCAAGGCTACTGACACGGGAACTGGATGACAGGCTACTGACGTGGGACCTGAGTGCCAGGCTACTGAGTTGGGAATTGGTTGCCAGGCCACTGACGTGGGAACTGAGTGCCAGGATGCTGACGTGGGAAGTAAGTGCCAGACTATTGATGTGGGAATTAAGTGCCAGGCTACTGACGTGGGAACTGGGTGCCCAACTACTGACTTAGGAATGAAGCGAGGCTACTGTCTTGGGAACTGAGTGCCAGGCTACTGACATGAGAATTGGGTGCCACGCTACTGACGTGGGAACTGGGTGCCTGACTAGTGACGTGGGAACTGAGTGCCAGGCTACTGACTTGGGAACTAATTACCAGGTTACTGACGCGGGCACTGGGTGCAAGGCTACTGACGTGGGAATTCAGTGCCGGGCTATTGACGTGGGAACTGAGTGCCAGGCTGTTGACGTGGGATCTTGGTGCCAGGATACTGACGTGGGAACTGGGTGTCAGGCTACAGACGTGGAAGCTGAATGCCAGATCACTGACATGGGAACTGGGTGCCGGGCATCTGACCTGGGAACTGAGTGAAAAACTACTAACATGGGAACTGATTGACAGGCTACTGACGTGCAAAATGGGTGTCAGGCTACTGACGTAGGAACTGGGTGCCAAGCTACTGACGTGATAACTAGATACCAGGCTACTGACATGGCAACTGGTTGCCAGGTTACTGACGTGGGAACTGAGTGCCTGGCTATTGACGTGGGAACTGGGTGCCAGGCTGATGACGTTGGAGCTGAATGCCAGGCTACTGGCGTGGGAAGTGACTGACGTGGAAATTTGGTGCCAGGTTACTGACGTGGTAACTTGTTGACAGGCTTCTTAAGTAGGAACTGAGTGCCAGTTACTGACGTGGGAACTAAGTGGGAGGCTACTGACATGGAAACTGGGTTCCACGCTACTGACGTGGGGATTGAGGGCTAGGCTACTGACGTAGGAACTGAGTGCCAGGCTACTGACGTGGAAAATGGTTGTCATGCTATTAACATGGGAAGCTATTGACATGCTACTGAGGCGTGAAGTGGGTGCCAGGCTACTGATGTGGGATCTGGGTGCCAGACTACTGACGTTGAAATTGGATGACAGGCTACTATCGTAAGAACTGAATGCCACGCTACCGATTTGGGAACTGAGTGCCAGGCTACTGACATGTGAACTAGGTACCAGGCTCCTGACGTGAGAGATGGGTGCCCGGCTACTGACGTGGGACCTTAGTGCCTGTCTATTGACGTGGGACCTTAGTGCCTGTCTATTGACGTGGGAAGTGACTGCAAGGCTACTGACGTGCTAACTGCATGTTAGGATACTGAAGTAGGAACTAGGTGCCAGGCTACAAACGTGGAAAATTAGCGCCAGGCATCTGATGTAAAAACTGGTTGCCAGGCTAATGAGGTGGTAATGGGTGACAGGTTGCGTACGTAGAAATTGAGTTCCAGACTACTGACGTAGGAAGTCATTGCCAGGCTACTTACGTGGGAACTAGGTACCAAGCAACTGATGAGGGAACGGAATGTCACGCTAGTGACGTGGGAACTGAGTGTTAGGCAAAATATGTAGGAACTGGGTGCCAGGCTACTGACGAAGAAACTGGGTGACGAGCCAATAACGTGGGAGCTTTTGACATGGGAACTATGTGCCATGCTACTGATGTGGGAACTGGGTGCCAGGCTACTGCCGTAGAAATGAGTGCCTTTCTACTGACATGGGAACTGGGTGCCAGGCTACTAACGTAGGAACTGAGTGCCAGTCTACTGACGTGGGAACTGGTTGCCAGGCCACTGACTAAGGAACTGAATGCCAGGCTACTGACGTAGAAATTGGTTGCCAGGCTGCTGACTTGGGCACTGGGTGACAGGCTACTGACGTGGGAACTGAGTGCCACGGCACTTCCGTAAGAACTTAGCGCCTGGCTACTGATGTGGTAATTTGGTGCCAGGCTACTTACATAGGAACTGAGTGCCAGTCTACTGACTTAGCAACTGAATGCCAAGCTACTGACATGGGAAATACTAGCCAGGACATTGATATGAGAACTGAGTGCCAGGCTACTAACGTGAGAATTGGATATCAGGCTATTGACCCCGGGTGGGAACTGGGTGCCAGACTACTGACGTGGGAACTGAGTGCCAGGCTACTAACGTGGGACTTGAGTGCCAGGTTCTGACTTAGGAACTGGATACCAGGCTACTAACTTGGGAGGTGGTTGCCAGGCTACTGACGTAGGATCTGAGAACCAGACTACTCATGTGGGAACAGAGTTGCAGGCTACTGACGTGAGAAGTGAGGGCAAGGCTACTGAAATGGGAACTGGGTGCCAGACTACTGATATGGGAACTGAGTGCCAGGCTACTGACGGGAAGTGAGTGCCAGGCAACTCATGTGGGAACAGAGTGGCAGGCTATTGACGTGGGAAGTGAGGGCTAGGCTACTGACATGGGAACTGGGTGCCAGGCTACTGATGCGGGACCTGAGTGCCAGGCTACTGACGTGGGAACTGGTAGCCATATTATTGAAGTGGAAACGGGGTGCCAGGGTACTGACGTGGGAACTGCATGCTAAGATACTGACGTGGGAACTGCATGCTAAGATACTGACGTGGGAACTGCATGCTAAGATACTGACGTGGGAACTAGGTGCCAGGCTACTAACGAGGGAATTTGGTGCAAGGCCACTAATGTGGAAACTCTGTGCCAGGCTTTTGACGTGCAAACTGCGTGCCAAACTACTGACGTGGGAACCGAGTTCCAGGATACTGTCGTGGGAACTGGGTGCCAGGCTACTGAAGTGGAAACTTTGTGCTAGGCTACTGATGACGGAAGTGAATACAAGGCTACTGACATGGGAATTAGTTGTCGGGCTACTCACGTGGGAACATGGTGCCCGACTACTGACGTGAAAACAGAGTGCCAAGCTGCTGACGAGGGAACTGGGTGCCAGGCTGTTGACGTGGAAACTGGGTGCCAGGCTGTTGACGTGGAAACTGGGTGCCAGGCTGTTGACGTGGTAACTGAATGCCACGCTACTGAAGTGGGAACTGTGTCTCAGGCAACTGATGTGGGAACTAAATGCCAGACTACTGACGTGAAGATGAGTTCCAGGTTTCTAACGTGGGAAATGAGTGCCGGGCTACTGACATGGGAAATGAGTGCCAGGTTACTGACGTGGGAATTAAGTGCCAGGCTACCGACCTAGAAACTGGGTTCAAGGCTACTGACTTGGGAAATGAGTACCAAACTACTGACGTGGGAACTGGTTACCAGGCTTCTTACGTGGAAACTGGGTGCCAGGCTGCTGACGTGGCAGCTGAGTGCCAGGTTATTGACGTCGGAAGTGACTGAAAGGTTACTGAAGTGAGAATTGGATGCCACTCTACCGACTTTGGAACTGCATTTGAGTATACTGACGTGGGAACTGAGGACGCGGCCAATGACGTGGCAAGTGGATGACAGGCTACTGATGTGGCGACTAATTGACAGGCTACTTACCTAGGAACTGAGTGCCAGACCACTGATTTGGGAAGAGAGTGCCAGACTACTGATGTGGGAACTGAATGTCAGGCTACTGACGTGGGAATTGGTTGCCAGACTACTGACATATGAACTGGATGGAAGGTCTACTAACGTAGGAGCTGTGTGCCAGACTAAAGACGTGGGAACTGTGTGCCAGGTTACTGAGGAAGAAGATGGATGGCAGGCCAATAATGTGAGAACTGGGTGCCATGCTTTTGACGTGGGAAATCGGCGGCTAGGCTACTGACGTGGAAACTGAGTGCCAGGTTAATAAACGTGAGAACTTGGTGCCAGGTTACTGACGAAGAAAGTGGGTGCATGGTCGATAACATGGGAACTGGGCTGCCAGGCTAATGACGTGGGAACTAAATGCCATGCTACTGACGTGGTAACTAAGTGCCACGTTACTGACGTGGAAACTGTGAGCCAGGCTACTGACGTGGGAACTAAATGCCAGGCTACTGACTTGGGAACTGGGTGCCAGGCTACTGACTTGGGAACTGGTTGCCAAGCTGCTGACGTTGGAACTGAAAACCAGACTACTATTGTGGAAAAGAGTGGCAGGCTACTGAAGTTGGACCTGAGTGCCAGCCTACAGACGTGGGAACTTAAATCATGTACTGCCTGAACCCTCCCTTTCATCATGTATTAATTGAGCCCTTTCTGTGATCATGTACTGCTTGAGCCCTCACTCTCATCATGTACTGCCTGAACCCTCCCTGTCATCGTGTACTGCCTGAGACCTCACTCTCATCATGTTCCTCATGTGTTCAGTGTGACATATTCTACTATAATTTGTCTGGCTTCTTTGATGCCGAGGAGGATCATCTTTTCACCAACTTCCCAACAGTTCTCGACCAGCTTACCACCAGTTCTTGACCAAATTAAAACTAGTGTCCGACCAACGTGCCACCAGCTCTCGACCAACTTGCCAACAGCTCCCAACCAACGTTCCACCATCTCAACCAACTTGCCACTAGTTCTCGACCAGCTTATCACCAGCTCTCGACCAACTTCTACCAGCTACATAAATAACCAACGGGAGTGGGGAGGGGACTGGCAGACCTGGTTGATCCTTCCCCATCCCGCTAAGTTATATCCCAATACTGTAAAATCATTACTACAATACTATATATCCCGCCAGGTTACCTCCTGCTGGTTTAGTATCTTCGCTACAGTACTGTATATCTCTCCAGGTTACCTACCACTACTGTAATATCCTCACTACAGACCTGTATATTCCATTCTTTACTGCCTTATATCTTGACTACGCTACGTCATGACTACATCATGCATCAAACACTTACATCACGGACGCATCATGAACAAACTGCGTTACGGTGGAACTTTGTTATACCCGTCACACCTGGACTCTATGTTATCGCGACTGTTACGGCGAGTCCAAGACACAAGTTGCTTCCGGGCCTCGTTGGTGTCGGTCCGGGGCAGGACACTGGTCGTGGGACCAGCCAATAACTCTACCAAATGCCACGCCTCGACCCGGTCGAGGTGAGAAGTTGAGCGAGAGTAGTGCAACCGCCCGCCAAAATTACACAGAAAACTAACCGCAAAAATATGGCCAGCCTCCTGACGGGTCGACGTCACGCGATGCGTCTACAATAAACTTGTGGACATATTGTTTGGTTGGCTGGTCGGTGGTGATGAGGTCCTCTGGTGGAGCAATCTGGTAGCGTGTCCTGGCCGATCCCGACCAGTAATATTTTTGTTTAATTTTAGATTTACCTGGGCTATTTTGGGTAATGTGGCGGTATACGTGGTGGGCTGTGGTGTCGGGGAAAGCCATTTGTCTGCCCAGGAATTCAAATCTCCTCAGAATATTCAGCATCAGCGAAATTCATTCTTATTTTAGAATAAGCTTCGCTTATTTCATTTCAGTTCCTCCACTAATGTACAGACCTTCATTGTGACGCAAATTATTTTCTTTTGTTAAAGTCGATGAAGTTCGATTACATGAGTAATGAGGTAGTTCACTTAAGTGTGACATGAACACTGCCACACACACTCACATGATAATGTCGTGTGCTCATAACACAGCATGATGAATGTTGTGTACTCATAACATAACATGATAACTGTTGTATGCTCATAACTTAACATGGTAACTGTTGTGTGTTCATAACATGATAACTTTCGTGCTCATAACCCATGATAACTGTTGCGTGCTCATAAAATAACTTGATAGCTGTTGTGTGTTCATAACACAGCATAATAACAGTTGTGTGCTCATAACATAACTTAATAACTGTTGTGTGCATATAACATAACATGATAACTGTTGTGTGCTCATAACATAACATGATAACTTAAGTGCTCATAGCATCACATGATAAATGTTGTATGCTCATAACATAACAAGATAACTTCAGTGCTCATAACATAACATGATAACTGTTGTGTGCTCATAACACAGCATGATAAATGTTGTGTGCTCATAACACAGCATGATAAATGTTGTGTGCTCATAACATATTATGACAACTGTTGTGTGCTCATAACACAGCATGATAACTGTTGTGTGTTCATAACATAACATGATAACTGCTGTGTGCTCTTAACCCATGATAACTATTGTATGCTCATAACATAATAACTTTTGTGTGCTTATAACACACCATGATAAATGTTGTGTGCTCATGTAACATAATAACTGTTGTGTGCTCATAAAATAACATGATAACTGCTGCGTGCTCATAACATAACATGATAACTGTTGTGTGCTCATAACACAGCATGTTAGATATTGTGTCTTCATGACATAACATTATAACCGTTGTCTGTTCATAACAAAGTATGATAACTGTTGTGTGCTCATAACATAACAAATGTAACTGTTGTGGGCTCATAACCCATGATAACTGTTGTATGCCCTTAACATAACATGATAACTATTGTGTGCTCATAACATAACATGATAACTGTTGTGTGCTTATAACACAGCCTGATAACTGTTGTGTGCTCATAACATAACATAATAACTGTTGAGTGTTCATAACCCACGATAACTGTTGTGTGCTCATAAGATAACATGATAACTGTTGTGTGATCATAAGATAGCATGATAACTGTTGTGTACTCATAAGATAACATGATAACTGTTGTGTGATCATAAGATAACATGATAACTGTTGTTTGCTCATAACACAGCATGATAACTGTTGTGTGCTCATAACACAGCATGATAACTCTTGTGTGCTCATAACCCAACATGATAACTGTTGTGTGCTCATAACATAACATCATAACTTCCGTGCTCATAACACGTCATTGTTT
>JAUUDW010572832.1:0-11954 GCA_032361385.1 Panulirus guttatus | reverse complement strand
AAGTTGAGAGTAAATGTGAATAAGAGCAAGGTTATTAGGTTCAGCAGGGTTGAGGGATGAGTTAGTTGGGGAGTGAGGTTGAATGGGGAAAAATTGGAGGAAGTGAAATGTGGTTGCATCTAGGTATACATAGGTCATATACATAAATGTTTGACAAAAATTTCGGTACACATGACCTTGAGATCTTCAGCTTTGACATTCGACATGTAAATGTTAATAGCTGTAGATACAAGACTTCACATACTCTGTACATAAGGATTCTGTATCATATTAGTACTCTTGGCCTTGACCTCATATCATAACCTACATTAGTCATCATCAATGCATACTGTGATGGACCAGGTCATCAACTAGTGCCCCTGTATTTACAACTTGTACTGTAACCCTCAGGTCCAAAAATGAACCATAAACAGGTTTGTGTGCAGTATATGTAGTACAAATCTGGTCAATATTCATTTTGTAGACAAACATATCAAAAATATTTTTTCATACTTGCTCACTATTCCCTACCTTAACAAGGTAGTACCAAGAACATATAAATGCACAGCCTCACTCGCTCACATCCACTCTCTATCTGTCTGATATAATGCATTGAAATTGAGCCCACTATCCACAGCCAAGCTTCACATACTACTCTATGGTTTCCCTTGATGATTTCACATGCTCTGGTTTGATCCACTGACAGCACATTGCTCCCCATATACCACATCATTCCAATTCAGTCTACCTTGTGTACGCCTCTCACCCTCATGTATGTTCAGGTTACAGCACCCCAAAACTTCTTTCACTTTGTCCTCTCATTTCTTTTCTCAGTCTCCCACTCCCCCTCTTTCCCTCCACTTCTGACATTTAGATCTCTTAATAATCAGTCTTTTTTTCACAAATCCTTTCCATATGACAAACCATTTCAGCACACCTAAGCCATTCCTTGCAATCAGACTTTCCTTAATTCCATATTTCTCTCTTATGCTCTCACTCATTACTTGCTCAACCTGTCTCACACCAAGTAACGTCCTCAAGCATTTCATTTTCAGCATGCTCAAGGTCTTCTGTTCGATTCATGGACTAAGACTCACAACTCAATTAGGAGTACCATACCTTTAAATGTACTCATTCTTGCCTTACACACTGACTTCTCCTTTCAAACTCTTTAATGAACTAAGGAACTTAGCCCCCTCTTCCACCCTATGACTCTCCATTTCAACTATCCTCTGCCATGTCCATTGGCAAGCACCAAAAGCACTCTACTTCCTTCGGATTATCCTCATTCAAACTTACACTCATACCACTTTGTCTCACCTCTATGTTACACCTCATTACCTAAATTTTGTTCACAATAGTTCTTAACTTGCCCTGATCACTCACTTTCCCAATCGCAGACACCAGTTTCTGGAGCTTATCTCTCGAGTCTGCCATAAAAGCCATATCATCTGAAAACAGAAACTGACTCATCTCCCCCCTTTACACCAACCTCAGGACACTATAGATTTGCTGTACTCCAAGAACCTTAAATTCTCCTCCCTCACTATCCATCAATAATCTGGCTAAATAACCATGGTGACATCAAACAGCAGTGACAAAGACCCACCTTCAACTGAAACCCCTCACCCTTTTCCATTTTCGTCTTGTGCATTATTCTCCCAATAAAAAATCCTCACTGCATCTAATAGCTATTCTCCCACACCGTATGTTCAAAACATCATCCACAAGGCACCTCTACTCAATCCTATTAAGTGCCTTCTCAATGTAAACAATTCCCTCTCATCCTTCAGGATATTTTTCATGTGTACTTTCAATGCAAACACTTGCTCCACACATCTAGCACTCTTGAAGTTTTCCTCACACTATTCATCTCTTTCCAAAACATTTGCTTATTCTCCCTATAGCAGGCTTAGGGTCAAGTACTTTTTCTCAGGTGCAAGTAAGTACAAGTAATTTAAAAACCTGAACAAGTAATTAGGAGATACTAGAACGTGATGCAGAATGAATGGTCAAGTAATTCACTGTACTTGATGATCATGCATAAATAAAAATGCTTCTGCAAAAGATAATGACAAAAAAATTTCTTTCAGTATGCTGCTGACCACTTTGTTGCAATAAAAAACACTAAAGCACATCAGAAGGTTTTATATATACATCAAATGGATTACAGTTAAACCAGTAATAAAAACAAAGTAATACTTTATCAGAAAAGAATGCATAGATCACATGCTGTCTCACCATGCCATGTGAAGCATAAGAGGGTGACCCATTAGCATCCTGAAGAGGACATGAGCACAGTTTCCTACAGCTTGCCAAGCTAACCAGGAGTCACCAAAACATTTGTTGAAAATGCCATCATAATCCCATTATCAATTCTTAACATCCATTTTTCACTCTTTCATGGATTAGCTGCAGTCACCTGACGACCACTTTCCAGTCTGTATGGTCTCTTGCAACCTTTCTTGTTTTCTTTATCTTTCATATCATCTCTCAGGGTTTCTTCTCATCTATTTCTCTACCTATCCCTAGCTCTCTTCCCATTTATATTCATACTCATGTATCTCTTCACCAAGATGCTCTGAACCAGTTCCTCCACTCCCAAAACCATCTCAACTTACCTCTGCACATGACCTCACTAACTTCCCTCTGCAGAGGATTTCTTATCCTTCAGTGTAAAATTACTCATCCATCTCACCATTCTCATTTCACAATCATACACCAAAATTATTTGAACATGTGATCAAAACATGTTTCAAACTTCTCGTCCATCATAAAGCAGTGACGTGTATAAAGTAGCTTCTCTGTATAAATGAAAGCTCTCTGTACTGATGCTGATGAAGCCTGAATTGTAAAGTGACTCCTGATTAGCTTGGCAAGTTGTAGGAAACTGTGCTCATGTCCCCTCCAGAATGCTAATGGATCACTCACTTATGTTGTTTTTCTAAAAAGTTTCTTCCTTATCAGAGAAATTAGTACTGTTGAGAAGGAGACTTTAGCTTCGTCTTTGAAGTTGCAAAACTTTGATGTTAAATTTAAGAGGGTTAGGAAAACCCATTTTAGTTTTTACAAATCATAACGCTGCAGCGTTTTTGTACAATATGAAGAATTCTAATCAGCGCTTAATCCATTATGGACCTATTTTACAAGATTATGATCCCATTATCCAGTATTTAAGAGGGCAGTATGTAAGAGGAAAGATAATACTGAAGCAGATGCATTGTCCCACATGCCCCACTAGTCATGAGTCAATATGAAGGATGACTCATGCCCTTCTTTTTGAGGTGGGATGTTATGTATTTCCTCTTTTTTCTATATCTTACAAATTTTTTTTTTTGTTTTGTGCAGTATCCCTTAATAATATGCCATTAGTGGTTGGTATTAGTAGGCAGCCAATGACCAGGGAGGTATATTACCAGTACTACCTGCCTAGGTATCGGGAGAGTTAATGATGGTTGCATAGTCAGCCAGCACTTCAGTGGTTGTCAAGTTGCATTCCTCTGACCCAGGTAGCTATCTCTCCTTTCTGCCTTACCCACTCTTGAATTACTGGCATTCTGTCCACAAACATACAATCTCTCCTTGTTACACATAACAGTTGACAACATTTAACTCACTCAGGTTATTCATTGTAGCTATAGATTTTCCTGTGGTGAGCACTATGGGATAGCCTTCCCTTGTGGTGGAGCAGTAGATACAAGTAGTACGTAGGAACATTTAGGCTGAAGCATTAGGTAGAAGTAGTCGGTAGGGGCATTAGGTAGACACATTAAGAAGTAGCAGTCATCAGAAACATTAGGTAGGAGCCTCTGGAAACACTGTACTAGTGATGCCTTCTGACAGTGGCCTGTTAAGGGTGTGGCACTAACGGTTATGCAGTGGCACGGGAGTTCACTAGTTATAGAGGCTCTATTGCTGTGGCCACCCCTTGAGGGTGATCCAGTTGAGACAGGTGTCATAGATAGGTGAAACAGAGTAGAAGAATACTGTAGGGAGAATAATAGTGGAAGAATACATGGAATAGTGTATGTACAGGAGGCATGTAAGGACAGGAATAAGTGGAGACTCTTTTGTTGTAACCACCTCCTTGACAGGAGTTCTAGAGGGAATGAGTGTCAGAGATATAGATGGATAGACTGAAATAAAATTGTAGTGAGAAGATTTGAAACTTTTAAAAAATTGGATTTGCGGACTTGACAGAAAAATGGTATGGTTTCACTACAACCTCATATATCTGAGGTTTCACAATGTTACCACCTCATACCTGAGGTTGTGTACAAGTAAAACCTCATATCTGAAGTTTTTATCAGTAAAACATCATTCCTGTGGCTCTGTACCCACTAAACTGCATAACTCATGCTATCTATCGATATATCTATTTAGGATGTCAGTTCCCTCCAGGAGCTTCCACTGAGGGAGTGACCACAGCAAAAGAGTCTCCCCTTAGCCCTATCCAAACATGCCTCCCTTGCATACACCATTCCATGCATTCTTCCACCATTTCTCTCCTTCCAGTACTCTGTAACCCTATTTCTCCATGTCACAGGTGATTTTCCTCTCACACCAACCCCTTTAATCATACTATCATGAACTGTCCATGTAAACTCCCAATCTTGCATTTTTTCACAAGCCGAAATCACCTTTAAGTATTACGTTTCACACATTCTGCCATTCCACAATTCATTTCTTTTGTATTTTCTGCCATACCACATATTTCATACACTTCCTCAATTCTCTCTTCATTCCATCTAGTCATACCACTTGCTTCTCTCAAATAGCTCATATCCACAGCCTGCATTCTTGACTGCTGGCTTAATCTAGTCCATGTTTCAGCTGCACAGGTCAGGTTCGAGGCAACTATGCTGTCCCTTAATCCTTTCTTCACTTCACTTCCATAACTCACTGAGAAGCACAATGGAAGTAAGGCCTCTTTCAATTTATCATATGTGCTCTATATGTTTTCTTCTATTTCATACCATATTCTATTGTGCATGAAATATGAATTCTCAATAGAATAAAATAAAACAAAATAAAAGTGAAGAAGCACTCACAGTGCCTAATGTCCATCAACAGTTAAATATAAATAAAGGAAAAAATCTAAAGTCAAAAAATCTGTATACCATGATAAGAGGATCAGGTGATTCTAACACAAACAATATAAGTTGGGAGGTGATACTTGTCTATCAGAAGCTCCTAACACTTCTAACCCAGCAAGAAAACAGTCTCTATGAAACAGAAAAACTTCCTTTCTCTTATGATCAAAGTACAGGAGCCTTTTGTCTCCCTGAATGCTCATCAAGGTCAACTGCGAAGTCATCAACAACAGGAGGCTAGACTGACTGGTGCTTGACCTGGTTGGCATATCACTGGGTTTGAATCAATGCTATCAATCTTGGACCAAACCATTCTCATTCATAATTCTGTGAATTCTCCCTGTTCAGAGCCTATACACTAAAGCCTTCAGCTGGAGGCTTAACTGACATGTGTTTGACCATTGTTGTCACAATAATGGGCTTGAATCAGAGTTGTCAATGATGGACCATACCAATTTATTTTCTAGCATTGTATTCCCCAAGTAAGGGGCCTATACACTAAAAGCACTCAACTTAATAGCAGTAAGAAAAACATATAGTTTAAAAGAGAAGGAGAATCCATCCCCCTACAGAATATGGTAACAACTGAATACATGAAAATATCAAATAACAATGCAAAGAAAAAAAAATACTTCACCACACCTATATACACTACTTAATGAGTGAATCAGAAAAGCATATTTATCCATGGTAGGATGGAGAAGCTGGAAGGCAAGTCTGTATCATCCAGTGATCTGAGAAAATAAGAGGAGACCTGTATAACGAGTGTATCAACTGGCAGAATGATGACTTCATTGCAAAGCGGAGGTTGTTAATTGGTAAGAGGGACATAGACCATGCTGTTGGCCTTAACCAATTGAAAGGAGGTTTGCAGTGGGTAAGGGACATATCTCTCACCAGAAGTTTCTAACTTCTAAGTTTCTATAAGAATCTCAAATCTTGTGGGACAGACCGACTCCAAAGAGAAAATCATTATATTTCCTCACAGCCTAGTTTGGTTCAAGGGATGTTAAAAGCTTAGTTCAAGGGATGTTAAAAAGCTTAATCTAAATATATATTTATATCTCTAACTTTCCCTATTTCAATCCCAGTTTCAAACTAATGGTTTACTCCCCACTTTCTATCAACATTTCTCACACCACCTCCATTAACTTACTGTTCAGTAAACTACTGTACTGTAAACTTTACTGTACAGTATAATCAAAAAGGTAAAATATATTAATGAGTCAGCAGCATGCAACATCAACCACTCAGGTGCCATAGTTGCCTATTTTCTGTTTCTGCTTTTTGTTTTCCATAGTTAAACTCTGCCCATGTATGGCACAATTTGTCAAATGATTCACAGTGTTACTGGTACCATGTGCACCTAACCCTGCAAGTTAATTATGAAAAGGCAGAGGTCATGGAAATCAGTATGTTATAAATCCTCTTGAAGACAATAGTATCTTAAATCCTGCACCACCAAGTCTCATTTGAGTATGAGCCTCACATGAATTTAAGATTTACATTATCCTGAACTTCTTAGTCTTTATAACCCATTATTATTTAAATACTTCACATGGCTGTGAAATCTAATGAGCTTGAACAAAGCATAAGCCTTTGCCCTAAACTGACTTGAATATCTATGTGGTCTAGAAGTCCAAGAGGCCTTAAGCACAATATGACCTTGAACTTCAATGTTAATTCCATACAACCTTGAGCTTTACAGATAAGTAAATGAATTTCTGTGATGCCAAATGCTCATGAATCCTTCATAAACTAGGTCTTACCTTCACAATGATTCCCATTCTTTTTGTCTCTGAAGTGAAAGGGAAGATCTGAAGCACAGTGTAGGTCAGCAGTTTGTTTGAGGGCGTGCGCAAGGTTAAGGACGTCAGATCTCGATGTACCAAGGGTAAGCCTACACTCTCTGTCCAGCACACTAGAGAAACCTAAATAGTATGTTATACAAAGATTACTTGTCCCTTATATCATAAGAAATAAAACAATTGGTTACTGAAGCACATGCGGATAATGATCTCCAGCTATTAGGCTATAGGATTAAAAAAATTAAATCAGAGAGAATCATTACTGCAAAAAATTATTTTATTTCCACATTTTTTTAATTGGGGTAAAAACAGGGGGCCTAAATTATCAGGATTGGGATAGTGGCTCATGTTATGAAACTAAACTGAAAAAATGGATAGGTCAGAATGTTTTCAAGTCAACTCAGTTAAGTATGTACTTTAATTTGCAACCTCCCCAAATGAAAGTGCTATCACTCATACAAGAGTGAATCAGCCTAATTGAAGTAACTGGCTTCTACACACAACTTTCACTTTTTTAGAAAGAGCAGTAGCTATAATATTATTGTGGTTTCCAAAACAGTTCACCATGATGAAGGTAGAACTACTTGGAGCCATTAAAGGAGATGATTATGTTGTGAAATTTTAAAATGAAAGAAGAACCTGGATTTCATAAGCACTTAATGTCCCCTACAAAGATATTCTATCCAAATTCAAAAACCATGTTACTAAAATAAACTGAAAAAGTTGATAAGTCAAAATGCTTTATTCTAAGTAAAGAAAGATGCAGTTGATAGGTTGCCAACAACTATGGAGGAATATCATTGGTACTACCCGCCTGAGTATCGGAAATGTTAGTGATGGCTGCGTAATGAGCCAGCACTCCATTGGTTGTCAAGCTGCATTCCTCTGACACAGGTTGCTATCTTTTCTTTCTGCCTAATCCATATGTGTACTGCTGGTATTCAGTACACAAACATACAATCTCTCCTTTTCACACATAACACTTGATAGCACTTAACTCACACAACTCATTCTTCGTACCTCTAGATTTTTCCTGCAGTGAGTGATATTCGCTAGCCCTGCCTTTTGACAAAATGATAGGAGGAATAGATAGAAGTAGTAGGTACAAAAATTAGACAGGTGCATTAGGCAGAAGTAATAGGTAGGAATATTAGGTGGGGTATTAGGTGAAAGTAATAGGTTGGAACAGTAGGTAGACACAGCAGGTAGAAACAGTAGGTAAGAACCTTTGACAGCACTATGCTAGAGTTGCCCTCTACCACTGGCCTTTTAAGGGTGAGGCATTGAAGGCTAAAAAGCAACACGGGAGTTCATCAGTTATGGAGACTATTTTAGTCTGGCAACCCCCTGGAAGGAGTTCCATAAGGGAACAGGTATCAGAGATACAGGTAGATAGATGGATAGATAGATAGATAGATAGATAGATAGATAGATAGATAGATAGATAGATAGAAAAGATGAAGCATATTTGAAAGATGCAATAGAATGCTGAGTCAAAAGGATATGAATGATTTGGGTAATGCACAGAAGAAAGAAACCTGATGATAAGAAGCAGCAAAAGAGTAGGAGAAAGGTCTGAACCTTGAAGAACACAACTGATATTAATGGGAAAATAAGGAGACATTGATCCACCAACTATTACAAAAAATGGAATGATCCAAGAGTGTATCTTGCCTTTTGAAAACCATAATGGTGGGTGTAAATCTGAAAATGTTTAAGGAAATGAGAGCTGAACAGAGCTTCAAAGACTTGCCTTTTGTAGTCATGAACCAAACATGCACATATTAAATCAACTGCCTTATAAAAAAAGTTTGTATGAATACCAATATCTACATCATGCTAGAAGCATAGTAAAAACATGGCAAAACTCAGGAGAAATATCAAATAAAAACTGAATAAGATAATAATGCTGATTATAATCAGGTTGCCAACTCTGAAAATGCTGCCAAATACAACATGTGTAATGACAGTCATTGTTCATATTAGGTAGAAATAGCATGTAGGAGCATTAGGTAAAAGTAGTAGGTTGTAACATTAGGCAGGAATATTAGGTAGACACATTAGTTAGAAGCAGCTGGTAGGAATATAAGGTAGAAGACTCTGAAAACACTGCGCTAGAGTTATCCTCCACCTATGGCCTGGCAAGGGTGAAGCACTAAAGGCTAAGAAGTTACACTGGAGTTATACAGTTATGGAGACTCTTTTGCTGTGGTGGCCACCCCTAGAGGGAGTTCCCAAATGGAATGCACTTCAGAGACATAGATAGATAGATAAACAGGGGATAGGGGAGAAAGAACACTTCCCACGTATTTCCCACATGTCGTAGAAGGAGACTAAAGGGAGTAGGAGCAGGGGGGCTGGAAACCCTCCCCTTCTTGTATTTCAATTTCTAAAACAGGAAACAGAAGAAGGAGTTATGCAGAGAGTGCTTATCCTCCTCGAAGCCTCAGACTGGGGTGTCTGAATGTGTGTGGATGTAACCATGATGAGAAGAAAGGACAGATAGGTAGTATGTTTGAGGAAAGAAACCTGGATGTTCTGGCTCTGAGTGAAGTGAAGCTCAAGGATAAAGGGGAAGAATGGATTGGAAACGTCTTGGGAGTGAAGTCAGGGGTTGGTGAGAGGACAAGAGGTAAGGAAGGAGTAGCACTACTCCTGAAGCTGGAGTTGTGGGAGTGTATGCTAGAGTGCAAGGAAGTAAATTCCAGATTGATGTGGGTAAAACTGAAAGTGGATGGTGAGAGATGGGTGATTATTTGTGATTATGCACCTAGTCATGAGAAGAAAGATCTTGTGAGGAAGGTGTTTTGGGAGCAGCTGAGTGAGTGTGTCAGCATTTTTGATGTACGAGACCGGGTATTAGTGATGCGTGATTTAAATGCAAAGGTGAGTAATGTGGCAGTTGAGGGTATAATTGGTGCATATGGGTTATTCAGTGTTGTGAATGGAAATAGTTAAATACCTGGCTTAAAAAGAGAGATATTCAAAAGTATACGGGCATTATTAGATTAAGTATTAAGTGATGGGCATGTAAAAGACAGACTTTTGGATGTAAATTTGCTGAGAGGGGAAGCTGGTAGGATGTCTGATCACTATCTTGTGGAGGCAAAGGTGAAGATTTGTAGAGGTTTTCAAAAAAAAGAAGAGAGAATGTGGGAGATGGGCAGATTAGGAAGGGTAGTGAGTGGTAGGATGAAGAAGTAAAGTTGTCAATGAAAGAAAAAAGAGAGGCATTTGGATGATATCTACAAGGAAGGAGTGCAAAAGACTGGGAGATGTATAAAAGAAAGTGGCAAGAGGTTAAGATGAAGGTGCAAAGGTTGAAAAATAGGGCAAATGAGAGCTGGGGTAAGAGAGTATCATTAAACTTTAGGGAGAATAAATAGATGTTTTGGAAGGAGGTAAACAATGTGCATAAGACAAGAGAACAAGTGGGAACATCAGTGAAGAGGTCAAGGGGGGAAGTGATAACAGGTAGTGTTGGAGTGAGGAGATGGAGTGAGAATTTTGAAGGATTGTTGAATGTGTTTGATGATAGAGCCCTCAATGCTCCTAGGACCTTCGTCCCATCATCCACCCAATGCCTTACCTTAGCTCCTATGGTTCCATTCACTGCCATGTCAACTTGCATGTATTAAAAACACTTCACCTACTCTAAGTTTTCTCCAGTCAAACTCACACCCCAACTAATCCGACTTTGCACAGCTAAACCGAATAAATGTTGTTCCTTCTGACAGATAGGTAGTAAGGAAGCAAAGAGACAAAAGCTGGTACTCAGGATTCAGTTCTCGAGCAATAACAGAGAGAGAGGCAGCATGCAGAGAAAATCGGGTTGGCGAGGAGCAGTGTGACAATAGAAGAGAATGTGCAGACCAGAAGTTTGCTTTGAAGGATTTGCATGATAATGAACTGTACAGGGCATCTGTGGACTTGGAGAAAGCTGGAAGGTTTGAGAGAAAGTCAGAGAAAGAGAACCTGGAGGTAGTGGATTCCTTTAGGTAACTGGGAGTGGATGTGGTAGTGGATGGCACCATGGGGGCTAAGAAGTCACTGAGCAGGGGAGAGGGCTACAGTCCTGGCTACACTGAAAAGTGTGTGAAAGGTCTCTATCTGTTAAGGTAAAGAAGGGCATGTTGTATGGATATGAGTCTTGGGCCCTGAAATCAAAGGAATAGTAGAAGGATGTGTTGAAAACGAAATGCATGAGAATAATATGTGGTGTGAGGTAGGTCAATTGTGCAAGAACGACAGTGCAGTATGAATATGAGCAATGATCAGAGAGTGCTAATCTGGTCTGGACAGATGGAGAGGACGAGTGGCAAAAGGCTTGCTAAGAGGATGTATGTGTCATAAGTGGAGGGAAGAAAGGGGAAAGAGAGACCAAGGAGGCTAAGGGATAGAATAAAAGGGGCTAAGGTTTTGGTTTAACAAGGCCTGAACATTCAAGAGGTAGAAAGGAGTACATGAGAAAGAATAAACTGGACTGATGTGTGATACTGAGGGCAATATGCAGTCAACAGAATAAATTTGGACACATGGAGCATTCAAAGTAAACCATGGAATAATCTGTGGGACTTGGTTGGAGATTTTGGGCTCTGGTTTTAGCACATTATATAAGATAGCTAAAGAATGATTATATGTAAATGAGACTTATTCATCTGTTCCAGATTCTTTCCTGTTACAGCAAGATATGTAACTGTGTATGAAATTTTATCTTTTCATACATATTCGCCATTTACTGCATTAGCAAGGTAGCATCAAGAACAGAGGACTGAGCCTTAGAGGAAAAAATCTTCACTTGGCCCCCTTCTACATTCCTTCTTTTGGAAAAGCAAACAAGGAATACGTGAGAAGTATTCTTTCTCCCCTATCCCCAGGGATAGAAAAAAAATATATTCTATAATTTAGGTTATATATCCATATATCAATTTCTACATTCCCCAAGTTTGTTTTCTCTAATGCATTAGTAATATAATTAAAAAACAGTTCCTACAGTGGCTTTCCCTTCATGCCACATCCGATCAGCTCTTTCATAAACATTTTCATTCTATATCCTCTTCATCCCTAAAATACC